>RJWM01011111.1:0-60934 GCA_004363535.1 Dasyprocta punctata | reverse complement strand
TCATATCTTATTCACATAGTAAATTATAAAGTAATGAACATTTTGGACAAAAAGGACACTTTAGCATCAGAGATCAATGACATATTTATGCTAATCAGAAATGTGATACCAGTAATATAAAATATATAGATGGCTATGGTTTGTGTGTGGAGGTCCCCCCAAATTTTATGCCATCATGGTGGGGAGTGGGCCTTTTCAATGTAGCTGAATGTAGAGTTTGTGATTGGTTCATTGTCTAGTGCTGGGATTGGCAGTGTGAGGTCTGTACCCACCCCATCTTGCATGCAATATAAGGGAGGAAAAGAGACTTGCCCCTCCCTTTTGCCTCTTTTGCTCTTGGTGCTTTTGGTATCCTTTGCTGTCATGAAATATTGCCCCTCTGCCACACCACTCTGCCTTGTAGCCAGCTGATTATGGACTAAAACTTCCACTAAATAAACCTTTCCTTCCTTAATTTTGGGATTTGGGTATTTTGTCTCTGCAACAAGAGAAAAGTAACCAAGAGACAATTTGGTATCAGAGAAGTGGGGTCATTGCTGAGACTATACTTGACCATGTGGTTCAACAGCCTTTGGTAATGACCTGTGGGAAGAATTCGGAAAGCTTTGGAGATGTCATCCAAAAGACTAGTGCTGGAAAACTTTAGGTTGTTCTGTATGGGAGATTCTGGTCAGAGCTCAGAAAACCAGTGAGCTGGTAGAAATCCTAGCAGTAAATATCAGGCTTGTAAGATCTCTATTGGGAAGAAGGACTGCCTAAGCTGTTGAACTCCAGATGATGTATGTTACGGGGTTTCAAAAAGTTTGTCTGTATTTTGCTCATGTCCAGAGATTTTGCCTGAGACTAATATTAAATGCAGCAGACTAATTAATCTGGCAGAAGAAATTTCAAGGTAGTTGAGTGTTCAGACAGTGGCATGGCTATTGTGGTGGGCTTTTAAATAAATTTATGTTATGAATCAAGAGCAAAGACTCCAGAAGGATGTTTTAAAATGTTGTGAGTTTGGCCAGGGAAAGAGCTTCAGTAAAGCTGTGCATTGCAAAGATAGAGTAGAGAATATCTCAATTTTGGACAAGGAACAGGAAATTACAAAAAATGGCCTGAGGGCATCACAAGAAGCAGCACATCTTCACCCTTTGCAGCCTCAAAACTGCAAAAGTGAAAGACTTCATTTTGAGAAGAAAGCCACAGAGACCCATGTTTCAGAATGGCAACAGTCACACTATATTCCAGAATGATGGCAGCCACACTATGTTCCAGAATGGTGGTGGCATGGAAAATTTGTTCCTCAGAATCAGCTTCAGAGTGCCCAGTGATCCAGGCACTTGACTCCTACAACCAAGAGATAGGAAACACTGGTTACTGATCCAGCTGGCAGCAGATTCTGGCATCATCCACGTGGTGCTGGTTTTAAAAACATACAAAATGCAAGAGGTCTGAGATTAAAAAGGCTTTCACCCAAATTTCAGAAGAAGACATGGGAAGCCAAGCAGCATAGCCCTGAGACAGCAATACGTGAAGCTCTGAGTGTGAAGTCAAAGGTGCAGTAGAGACACCAGAAGTTTGGAAAAGGCAGGAGCATAGGTCATCTAAGGAAACCTGCAAGGAGGGAGCAAATCAGGACTAAGAGAGAAATCAGGAAAGCTACAACTACAGGAAGTGCCATAGGGTGGAGCCATGAAAGCTCTTTGGAGTTCACAATTTGAAACAAATTGCCTCAGATGCTGTACATGGAACTACAGGACTTAATGTTTGCCCTGCTAGATTTTGGACTTGCTTTGGTCCCATTCCTTTGTATTACCCTGTTTGTAACTTTTGGAACAGAAATGTTTATCTTGTGCCCTTATATGTTGGAAAAGTTTAACCTTCTTTTGATTTGTACAGGGTCTCATAGATAAGAATTTGCCTTAAGGCTTTGGCTAGCCCCATGCTCCAGCTAGCCCCACTCTCCAGAGGCTCTAAACTCTTCACAGCCAGATGCAAGGTCCCTGTGGTGCAATACTCCAGGGAGATCCTGAACTCTATCCAGCCAGGCACAAGGTCCCAGTGTCACACTCCTGGAACAAGTCCTTGCTAGTTGCACAGAGGATCCAAGTTCTGCCCAGCCCAGTGTCCCAGTGTAATCCATTAGGGGGACACCCAGCCAGCCTCATAGGACATAAAGATACAGAACCCAGCTCAGCCCAGAGCCCCAGAGCCACTCATCCGGGAGTGGCCAACATAGTCAAAATGTCTTGTAAAATTTGAGCTCTGCCCATCCGAACACAAGGCCCCAGCTCCATAGTTCAGGGGTACAGCCACATGGCAGGTCCTGGAAGTTGCAAACTCTGCCCAAACAGGAGCAAGTTCCTGGCACCATATGCTGGAGGTGTGCTCTGGCTAGCCCCATGATCCAGCTAGCCCCACACTCCAGACCCTCTGAACTCCTCACAGCCAGATGCAAGGTCCCAGTGGTGCCACACTCTGGGGTATACTCTGCCTAGCTGCCTGGGTCCCTGAGATTCTGAACTCCACCTAGCCAGTCACAAGGCCACAGTGCCATACCCCAGGAGTGCATCTTTACTAGCCATCTCCATTGTGGATGTTCTGAACTCTGTACGACAAGGTCCTAGGTCTCAGCAACAAGCTCCAGGGGTGTAACCCTATAAACTGCAGGAGGACACAAGCTTTGTCCAGCCAAGTGTCCCAGAGCAACCCCAAAATGTAAATCATGGGAACACATGGACAGCATCACAGGCCATAGAGCACAAGGATCTGCTGCCAGAATTTGGGGTTGCTAGCCATGGGGATATTAAAGGATTGAAACTCTACCCAGCACAGTATTCCAGTGCAATCCATCAGGAGGCTGCGTGGCCAGCCACACAGGTCCCAGAGGAAAATGACAAAATGAAAGAGCAAAATGAAGTCTTAGTCCTCTAGCCCATCAAGACCAAACCCAAGAGACACTGAAATGGAAGACACTGGAAAATACACAACTGGACTTTCTGAAATGATAGCAACTGAAGTAAAGAAACAACTCCACAGCTATAGAAGAAATCAGATCAGAAATAATCTCTTAGGTTAAAAAAAATGAAATGACAAACATTATGAAAGAAATTCTATGTGTATCTAAAGATTAAGATAAAAAAATAAAGAGCATAAGAAAATGATGGAAACTTTGAATGAACAAATTAAGACACAATTAGAAAGCATGAAACAGGAGGTGCTCCAGAGGCTCTGAACTCCCCACAACCAGATGCAAGGTCCAGGTGGTGCCACATTCTGGGGTGCACTCTGCCTAGCCGCCTGGGTCCTGGAGGTCTCAGGCCCCACCCAGTAAGACGGAGGCTCCAGCAGCACACTCCAGGAGTGCTTCCTCACTAGCTGCGCAGAGGATCTAGCTCTATCCAGTCCTGCATCTCAGCACAACCCACCAGGGGAATGCCCAGGTGGGTTGTGCTGAACCCAGGCCAGCCCAGAGCCCTAGAGCTGCTCTTCAGGGACTGGCCAGCATAGCTGCAGGTCCTTAGAGAACCTGAGCTCTGCCCCTCAGAGCACAAGGCATGAGCTCCATTGTTCAGGGTTGCAGCCTGTGCAGCAGGTCCTAGAGGTTGTGTACCTGCCCAACCAGGAGCAAGGCCCCAGCAATATACTCCTGGGACTCGCTTTGGCTTGCCTGTCGCAGTGCTCCAGAGGCTCTGAACTTGCAACCAGGCACAAGGTCTGGATGCACCACACTCCGGGGTGCACTCCAACCAGTTGCCTGGGTCCCAGAGGTCTCAGCCCCCACCCAGCAAGGCAGAGGCTCCAGCAGCACTCTCCAGGAGTGTGCCCTCACTAGCTGCACAGAGGATACAGCTCTACCTAGTCCTGCATCTCAGCACAGACCACCAGAAGAATGCCTGGTCAGACTTGCAGGACACATAGCCCAGCACCCCAGAGCAACCCAACTAAGTACATCAGGGGAACACACGGCCAGCTTCACAAACCACAGAACACAAGGGTTCAGTGCCATAATCTGGGGATGTGCCCTGGCTAGACACGGGGATATTGGAGGATTGAAACTCTACCCAACACAGTATTCCAGTACAATTCACTGGGAGGCTGCCTGCCCAGCCACACAGGTTCCACAAGAAAATGACAAAATGAAAAACCAAGAGGCAGTCTTAATCCCCCAGCCCACTGAGAACAAACCCAAGAGACATTGAAGTGGAAGACACTGGGAGTCACACAACTGAACTTTCTGAAATGACGGCAAATGCAGTAAAGAAACAACTCCATGAAACTATAAACTCAAATCAGAAATAGTCTCTCAGCTAAAAAATGAAATAACAATCATTATGAAAGAAAAGTTGTGTGTATCTAAAGATCAAGATAAGACAATAGAAGAACATAAGAAAATGATGAAAACTTTGAATGAACAATATAAGACACAAATAGAATGCATGAAACAGATTCAAAGGGAAATTCAGAAAATGAAAAATTCCATGGAAAGTTTGAAAAACCACTTGAATGAAGCTGATGATAGAATCTTAGACCTTGAAGACACCATGGGAGCTTATGATCATGAAAGAAAAGATCTCTTAAAAATAATAAGGAACCAAGAAACAACAATTCAACAGCTGCAAGATGATGCCAAGAGAAATGATATAAGATTAATAGGCATAAATGAAAAAGCAGGGGTCGATACTAATGACCTGCAAAGACTATTTGCAGAAACAATAGCAGAAAATTTTCCAAACATGGGAAGAGAATCTGAAATACAGGTGAGGCACACAGAACCCCAATTAACCATAACCAAAAGAAACCTTCACCCAGACATATAATAATAAGGGTATCAGAAATACAGCACAAGAACAAAATACTAAAAGCTGTCAGAGAAAAGAAACAGATCACCTATGAAGGAAAGCCTATCAGAATCATGGTAGAATTCTCAACACAAACATTTAAGTCAAGAAGAGCTTGGAGTAAAGTATTTCAAATCCTGAAAGAAAACAACTTTCAACCGAGATTGATGTATCCTGCAAAACTATCCTTAAAAATTGATGGAGAAATAAGATACTTTCATGATAAAGAACAACTGAAGAAATTTATGGCCACCAAAGCAGCACTACAAAGAGTACTGAAAGAAACTGTACATACAGGAAAATATAGCTACAATCCTAAAAACAACAACAAAAGGAAACCACTAAGCAGGGCAAAGAATTAAACAGAAAATGTAGAAAACCAACAACAGAAAGATATCATGACAAGGATGAGCCAGTACATATCAGGTATATCAATCAATGTAAATGGTCTCAACTCACCAATAAAAGGAAACAGACTGGCAGAGTGGGTTAAGAAACAAAATCCAACAATATTCTGTGTACAAGAAGCACATTTCACTCAAAAGGAAATTCACAGACTAAAAATCAAAGGCTGGAAAACAACACTCCATGCAACAGGAACCCAGAAAAAAGCAGGGGTAACCATTATGTTTGCAGACAATATGAACTTCAAACCAAAAATTGTCAAAACAGATAAAGAAGGTCACTACATACTTACTAGGGGAAAACTTCAAGAGGAAGAGATTACAATCATAAATATATATGCACCGAATATGGGAGCATCCAACTATGTAAGACAATTCTTAATAGATATGTAAAACCAAATAAACAATAATAGAGCTATAACAGGGGACCTTAATACCCCACTGCCACAGAGACATAGATCAACCAAACAAAAAACCAGCAAAGAAATAACAGAACTGAATCAAACTTGTGAACAAATGGACCTAGTAGATGTGTACCGAGTATTCCACCCATCAACATCAGAATACACATTCTTCTCAGCTGCACATGGGTCATTCTCTAAAATAGATCATATACTGGTCCACAAAACATGCTTAAGTAAATGCAAAGAACTGAAATAATTCCATGTATATTATCTTACCATAGCACAGTAAAATTGGAAATGAATAACAAAAAAACCTACAATAACCACTTAAACACATGGAAATTAAATAATATTCTCCTAAATAACAAATGGGTCACAGAAGAAATTAAAGAAGAAATTAAGCAATATCTGCAATTGAATTAAAATGCAAATACAAATTACTGGAACTTGTGGAATACAATGAAAGCAGTCCTCAGAGGGAAATTTATAGCACTAAACTCCCACATCAGAAAAATGGAAAGAACACACATAAACAACCTAACAATACACCTCAAACTTCTAGAAAAAGAAGAGCAAGTCAAGTCCAAAGTCCAAAGAATGGAGGAAGCTATCAAGATCAGAGCAGAAATTAATGCAATTGAAACTAAGAAAACAATACAAAGAATTAATGAATCAAAAAGTTGGTTTTTTGAAAGAGTAAATAAAATTGATAAACCCCTAGCCAACCTTATCAAAAAGAGGAAAGAAAAAACTCAGATTCATGCAATAAGAAATGGAAAGGGTGAAATGACTACAGACCCTGTGGAAATACAGAAGATCATCAACACTTACTTCGAAAACCTTTACTCACACAGATTCGATAACACAGAAGAAATGGACAGATTTCTAGAAATCTATGAATTACCAAAGCTAAATCAAGAAGTTGTAAAACTGCTGTATAACCAATCTCAGCTAATGAAATTGAAAATATAATTAGAATCTTAACAACAAAGAAAAGCGCATGCCCTAATGGATTCACCACTGAATGCTACAAGAAATTTAGGGAAGACTTAATGCCAACACTCCTCAAACTCTTCACTGAAATTGAAAGGGAAGTAAGTCTCCCTAACTCATTCCTGGAAGCAAGTATTCCTCTAATACCAAAACCAGAGAAAGACCCAGCCAAAAAGAAAAGTTACAGGCCCAACTCCCTAATGAGCATAGATGCAAAAATCCTCAATAAAATACTAGCAAATAGAATACAGCAAGTCATCAGGAAGATTATACACCATGATCAAGTGGGACTCATCCCAGGAATGCAGGGATGGTTCAACATATGCAAATCAATAAATGTAATACACCATATCAACAGGGCCAAGGAGAAGAATCACATGATCATCTCAATAGATGCAGAAAAAGCTTTTGACAAATTCCAACACTCATTCATGATAAAAACTCTACAGAAAATCAGAATAGACGGTCTCTGCCTCAACCTGATAAAAGCCATATATCATAAACCAACAGGCAACATCTTGCTGAATGGATAAAAACTGAAAACTTTCAACCTAAAATCAGGAACAAGACAAGGTTGTCCATTATCACCAGTCATATTCAATATACTTTTGGAAACATTAGCCAGAGCAATTAGACAAGAGAGACAAATAAAAGGAATAAGGATAGGAAAGGAAGAAGTTAAATTATCATTATTTACAGGTGATATGGTATTCTACATAGAAGATCCTCAAAAATCCATTGAAAGACTTCTAGATGTAATAACCAAATTCAGTAATATTGCTGGATACAAGGTCAACTCTCAAAAATCAATAGCATTCTTGTATACAAACCATAAACTCACTGAGAGAGAAATAAGGGAAACCACATCCTTCACTATAGCATCCAAAAAATTGAAATACTAAGAAATCAATCTAACAAAGGAAGTAAAAGATCTATACAGTGAAAATTACATTACTCTGAAAAAGGAAATCGAAGAGGATTTCACAAAATGGAAAGATATTCCCTGTTCATGGATAGGAAGAACAAACATCGTGAAAATGGCCATTCTTCCAAAATTGTTATACAGATTTAATGCAATCCCAATCAAAATATCACTTGCATACCTCACAGAGCTAAAAAAATCATCCCTAAAATTCATCTGGAACCAGAAAAGTCCTACAATAGCAAAGGCAATTTCTGGGCCACAAAAGTAAGGCAGGAGACATCACAATCCCCTACTTGAAACTATATAATAAACCTACTGTGACAAAACCCGCATGGTACTGGATTCAAAACAGACCTGAGGATCAATGGGATAGATTAGAAGATATAGACACAACTACAAACACAGTCAGCCATGTGATCTTTGACAAAGGGGCCAAATATGTACATTTTAATAAGTGGTGCTGGAAAAACTGGCTTTCTATATGCCATAAACTAAAACTGGATCCACGTCTATCACTGTGCAATAAACTAAAGTCAAAATGGATAAAAGATCTGAATATTAAAACAGACACTAAATTTGCTGGAAGACAAAGTAGGTAAAAATCTTGACAACATAGGAGTTGGCAGAGTTCGGGAAGAAAAATCAAACTGCATGGGAAATACTTCCCAGGATCAAAAACTTGGATCTCATCTTATTAAAAAGTTTTTTGCATGTCAAAGAAATCTCCAACAGAGTGAAAATAAAACTCACAAATTGGGAAAATATCTTAGCCAACTTTCTCTCAGACAAAGGACTTCTATCTAAACCATATAAAGAATTAAAAAAAAAAGGCCCCTAAAATTCAAGGACCCAATCCAAAAATGGGCATCTGAGATGAATACACTCTTCTCAGAGGAAGAAATACAAGTGGCAAATGAATATATAAAAAAAATGTTCAACATCAATGGTCATTTGGTAAATGCAAATTAAAACAACAGTGAGATTCTATCTCACCCCAAAAAGAATGGCCAAGATCAAATTATCAACCAATAACAAATGTTGGATGGGCTGTGAGGATAAAGAACTCTTCTCCACTGTTGATGGAAGTGTAGGCTGGTGCAACCACTGTGGAAATCAGTGTGGAGTTTCCTCAAGAAGCTATCCCACTTCTGGGCATTTTCCCAGATGAATTGAAAACATCATACCACAGTGATATTTGTGCACCCATGTTTATAGCAACCCAATTTTTAATAGCCAGATCTTGGAAAGAACCCAAGTGCCGATCAATCAAGGAATGGATAAAAAGATGTGGTATTTTTATACAATGGAGTACTAACTACCCAGCTATCAAGAAAGATTGCATTGTTGATCATATTCATAGGTGAAATAAATCAAAGTCACATGTGTGAATACTGTATTCTCTCCTTAGTGTAAGAAACTGAAACAGTATTTATGATCCAAAATATAAAATAAATACTGTGTAAGGGTAAGAAACTTCACAAGGAGGAAAAGTAATTGGGATGGGGGAAGGACAAAAGAAGGAAGAGAAAAGGAAAAAGACATAAATTTATATTTATATATGCATAAGATAGCTAAAATTACTATATTACCAAATGTATTAGTTACTGAAAAAAACAGTTAATACTCATATGATTAGATCAATTTTACATGTCTATATCTGGTGATCTAAGCAACACTTTTGAAGGCAGTGATATGCAATATTACAACCATTGTCAAATTCCTATCACTTTGTTTTGTAACCCTATAATGTTATTGTATTAGACTTGTTGTTTGTCTCTTTTGCTTTTTGTCTTTCTTTCTGTGTCTTTTTTCTCTTAAATAAAGAAAAATTTGTCTTAAATCTCAGAAGAGACTTTGGACTTGGACTTTTCAGCAATGCTGAAACAGTTAGTAGTTTGTTAACGCCTGAATATGGACTACATGTCTTTCACATAAAGGGCTGTGCATTAATCTTTGGGGACCAAGGGGTAGAATGGTATTATATGTGTCTGGATGGTCCCCCAAAGCCACATGGGATCATTGGGATGGGTCTTTTGAAGATAGCTGAATCTAGAGTTTGTGATTTCTTTACTGTCTATAGCTGGGACTGGCAGTTTCAGTGCTACACCTGCCCTGGGGTAGGTAGCCTGGAGACAACACAAGGGTTGGAAAGACCCTTGTTCCTTACCATTGTACTTTTGCACTTTTGCTTTTATTGCTTTTGGTATCTTCTGCTGCCATGAACTGTTTCCCCTCTGCCATGACACCCTGCCTTGGAGCCACTTCATTATGGACTAAAACCTCCACAAACTATGAGCTAAATAAACTTTTTCCACTTTAATTTTGAGCACTGAGTATTTTGTCTCAGCAACAAGAGAAAACTAACCAACATGTAGACCAAGAAGAGTAAATATGAAGTTCAAGGTAAATACTTGGTAGTTTAAAAAAAAATGAAGATTTTAAAATGATTGGATTTTGTATTTTTGCTTTTCTTTTTCTGTAATTTTTCCAAATAAAAAGTAGCATATACTAAAATTCTGCAAAAATAAAAATGATAGAGGAGATGTAAAATTTTATTTGCAAGTGAGAAGCAGATAGGTAGAGAACAAAAAGTCAGATCAAATTTTGAAATAGATGACTGCATAAGCTGACTGATGTTGACAATAGAGCTGAGTGACTGGCTTAAATAACTGAAGCACTACTGCTATTTTAATATGCTACATATTGCATAATGTAAATCTCTGATGACAATAGGCATGTGAAGATCCTTCAAGTTTCCTTTTGTAAGTATTTTAAGCATGTCTGTGGTCAATAGTAATATTAATAATTCAGAACAGTATACTCTCAAGAAGAATTCAGAAGTTATTTCCACAAAACTCAAAAGGTTGTATGTATTCATTGGTTTAATTCCTTAAAAAATACTGTGTTTATGGCTTTAGTGTTTATTACAATTGACAACATATTTTGAGCATCTCTCTTGTGTATGATGTTTACGTAACAGCTAAAATATATTGAAAATGGCAGCCCAAGAGAACTAGACTTGCTTTACCCTTTTGAAGAAATGTGACAAAGGTTTGATTCCAGCATCACATCCATTATCCCAACATATAGGAACTGATCAATAAATATGGTAAGTGTTTAAGTGAAAAAATGTATGGTAGAAGACATATTGTCATCAATTCTCTCAAATTATCTTGCTTCTAACACAATTATCCTATAATTTTTGCCACTTTCTTAAGCACGTCTGGAATTCTTTTGTGTGTGTCTTTGTGAACTATGACTAAAAATACGGTGAATGCTGCTGCAGAGTGCCATCCAATGGAAAGGCAAGCTCATAGAAACACTCACTTTATTCACCAAATTGAATACTGTGAGACTTCAAGTATTCCTCAGGGTAGAGCATGAAAGGTAAACTTTATGAATTGATTCAAAATCATCATAGCTCAACTAAAGACATACATAAAAGGACTACCAGAACTGCTTCAGAATATGGCAAGAATGATAGGATAACTATGTTGGAAGCAAAAGAAATTATTCTTAATGAGATTAATAGAATTGTGTCTTGCCATGATAAATTTGTTTTAAACATTTAAACATGTATTGTATTTGTAGATCACACCTCATGTAAGAGTACTTATTAATAAGAACATGAGATAATTCTCTTGCTAACATACCTAATGAATTATAATGAAAATTCAAACTACTACAAAAACATTTTCATTTGTAGTCATTTCCACAGGATAAAGAGTGGTGCTAAACCTGGCAGCTGCTTAAAGTACATTATTTGAGAGCATTTTCTCTTATATATTGTTAATTTATAAATATACTTGCATATCATTGGACAACCACAGAAAAAAATCACTTTCTTAAGAGAACTTTTCTTCTCAGATTAACCAAAGAATTCATTTTGTCTTCATTGAGCTACTTATTTCTTCCATACGTTTTTGTTTCTCCACAGTCTACTACAAAGTTTAGCAGTTTCTCTAAAAGATAAAACTAAATATGAGGGCCAGGAGTTTGGTTCAGTGGCTTAAGCGCCTGCTTGGCAGGCATGAGGCTATGAGTTCGATCCCTGGTGCTGCAAAATAAATAAATAAATAAATAAAATAGAATAAAAATAAAATAAAGTAAAAGTAAAACTAAATATGCCATTATATAGGCAGTTGTACTTTAGGAGGATTTATAGAGACATATATATTTATGGAATTAAAAAAAATTGTTTCCTAAGAAGTCAAGTAGTTACTATTGTTGAATCCTATAGCTTCACTTTTAAATAAATTTATCAGGCAGGAGTCATTTAAATTTAGATCTCTAATTCAAAAAATTATTGTAATTCTCACAATACTTTGCACATACTGACATGCTAGCAATGACCCCTCCTCCCTGATGAGGAGTTGTCCTCCACTTTCTCAGGGTTACAGTGAGATCCTAGAAAGTGCAATATATTTGTGATTTATCTTTACATTTCAAATGCTAATGCAATGTTTATTACCTAGTACATTTTCCTTAAATAGATGCTAAATGAAAAATGAGCACATTTAATTTTTTTTCAAAATACTTGTCAAGTGTCTACCACTCATAACTAAATTTTATGAGAACTAAAATGACTCCTGATGTCATAATTTTAATACCTTATCATTTTATTTTTTCTTACATCTCTTATTAAACTTTTGTATTTATTCTTCCACATATTTTCATGCATAAACAAGCATAAAAATTTATTTTCCCTCCTTTCTTTTTTAAATGGTGCACAGACCACACTGCTCTAAGTCTCCTTGTTTTTGATATAATGTACCTTGTAGATCTATTCAAATCAGAACATTAAGGGCATTAAATTTTTAAACAGCTGTATAACATTCCTTCATACTAATGACAAATGAGTATTTAATGATTCCTCTGTGGGTTAGCTTTTGAATTCTCCACCCAATTTATGTTAATGCAGAATACACTGAATGAGCAAAATCTAGCATGTCATTTGTCTACACATGGAAAATAATATGTAGGACAAATTCTCAAAATTATAATTTTCTGGATTAAAATGACATTTGTCCAATTTACAAAAGTAATACTTTGCCTTTCATAATGGTTATATGAACGTACATTCCTTCTGAAAATAGGTAAGATCTGAGAGTTGACATTGTCTATAGAGTGACTTAAACTTTTGGAATTGTGTACTTCTAGGTGACATGGTATCTCAGTGTAATAGTAGTTTTTAATCTCTTTATGAAAGAATAAGTTTGGATATCTACCAATATGTTCATCTTAATCACTTTCTCATTTCTTGGACAAAATACCCATCGGTGACAACTGAAAGGAGGAGAGGTTTATTTTGGTTTTTAGAGAATTTAGTCCATAATTCAGACTGCCTCTGAGGCAGGAAGGCCATGGTGGAAAACTGTGGCAGAGAAAAACTACTCACGTCATAGAGGTTAGGAAACAGAGTGAAGGCAGGATCCAGAGAGGAAGATTCATCCCTCCAGGTCACCCCTAAAGCCCCACTTCCCAACAGCACATTTAGCTACTGAAATCATTGGTAAATGAATCAATCCACTGATGAAAATAACACCCCCATGTCCCAATCACTTTCCCGGTTCCCATCTCTGAATCCATAAGGGTTTGGGAGGCATTAAAGTTCCAAATCATGACAATGTTTAGTAGTTTTTTTTTAATTTTTGTTTTTTGTATTTTATTCATTATTGTATTTGCTAAGGGAGTGGTTGTTACTTTGCAGGTGATCTTTTTATGGTTGTAAGAGAAGCCCTGTTAATTGATATCTATGATGTGGCATAAACATATTCTCAGCTTGTCATCTTGTTTATGTCACTGGTAAGTGACAGTTAATTTTGTTTATATACATAGTTCATACATATATACATACATACATATATTGCTTATATACATACACACATAACATGCACACACACATATATATGGTAAATTGCTCTGTCTTCAAAAGTCTAAAAATAAAAAGCGCTAAAAGAATAGGTCCCATTAGCTAAAGTTTTTGAGCATTTTTGATGAAATTCAATATCTAGAACTACTGGCAGCTATGAAAACTTAATTCATTAGAAGATATTTAGTTGAACAGTGAATGAATTTATTTTAACAGAATATCGAAATAACTATAAACAAAAATCATTAAATGAGAAAACAACACAAAAACATTAAAATGAAAACCTGAACAAAATATTTTAATTAATTTAATGATAAAGTGCCTAAAGTTAGGAAATAATAAATACAAGTATCACTCTAGACAATAATTTTACCAAAACTGAGCTTCACTGATTGATTTTCACATATTATAAATTCAATTCAAGAGTTTAGAATATACTTGTAATCAATCAAAAATCAAATAAAGAATATTTGTTGCTGTTGTTTTCAATTTTATGAATTATTAACATGCTACTTAGGTCTTTTAAGTTTTAGTAGCCAGAGGTACACTTACTCTTCCAGGAAAAAACAAAATAGGAAATTGTATTAGAATTCTGTGAACTGGAACAAAAGCCAAGATCATTCCAGCAATCTTTTTCCTCTTTGCTACCTCTAAAACATTTCTGTGTATTTTTCTCATCACTCCACATCCTCTTAGTGCTCCAGTAACAAAATTCTGATTTGTTAAATTATTTTCTACTTTTTTGATTAATATGTTTTTGAGGCATAATAAATATATTCATTAGAGGGAAGTGGGACATATACATACTGAATTGTTCGCTTTTTTACCAAACCTTCTTCTCTCCTTCCATTCTGCTCTCATTCCCAAATCCTCTTCCCAACTCACAGTGTCTGTATCTCGCAAAGCCTGTGGCCGAAAAGTCAAGGTAAAATGGCGACTGTGTATCCAGTGTCCCCTAGTGGTCAAATTAGTTTTCCACAGGAGGCAAAAGTAAAGGAATCAGGACAATAGGAAAAGGCAAGTTATATATTCTACAAAATAGTTTAGATTGTTTAACTCTTCTTGTTCCAGTCAGGAATGGAATAGTAGCTACGCACATAAAATATAACTACTCTGATCTTTCAGAAAGTTTGTCTATATTTCTTCATATTTCTTCAAACCAGCTCTATTTAAGTACACACTATAAAAGAATGAAAAAAGAACCAAAAGGTATAAATTTTTAAAAATTATGTACAAACCAGCTTCAATATAGGTTCATTAAACAACAGGAAGTCAAGGTAAAAAGAAGTACAGAACAGTATGATAAAAATTCTGCAAGCACTGTATGATGATTGTTGGAACCGTATTTTGCTCCGTCTAGCTAAAAGAATAGTTTCTTTTTTCAATTATGGTTGTAGATATTAGTCTAATTTTGAAATTCTTATGAAGAATCACTTTCTGCCTTATGAGTTTAGGCTAAAACATGTAACTTACTGGTGAGAAGATACATTTTTTATGCTATCTATATACAATCTGCACTGTTTACATTGATTTTATTATGTGAGCACACAAATATAATAGCTAACTTGTACAGAAATTACTTTAGCAAATGACAATAATAGATGCAGTAGTACATGACATTACCTAAAGAACAAATAGTGCCTCAGTTTTCCAGCAATATCTCAGTGTCAAATAAGGCCAGATATTTCAGTCTTGACTGTGCATTTTTATATAAACATATATTCAGTAAACCAGAGAAAGATTAAGTTCCATCATCCTCATTAATGTCACTAAAATTTTCATGCCTAAAATTTCAAGTATTATATTTCAAATGGAAACTGCTGTTGTTTATTTCCTGACCTTTTTTTCTGGCACATTTATTCTTTATGTACAGAATTTTATTTTAAAATCTTGAATGGAATCTCCCCTAGAAACATAACAGGTGCCATGATTAATTTAGAACCATGTGTTAAATGTGGTGTTTCCTTATTTGGAAAATAAATTCTGAACTTTGAATTCAGAATTTTCTTCTGTATATAAAGTATTACATAGAAATTTATGTTTAAATTATTCTTTAAATATTAATACATTGGTACAGAGGACATGAGGTAATTCAGTTAGAAGTTTTTGAAATTGTGTATATTAAATAGTTGATACTTTATTATTAATATTAAATTTGTATGCTAGGCTCCACTGGAGTAAAGAATGAAAAGAAACAAAATCAAATCAATTAAAGAACAGCAGTGTGAATCTATGAGTGATCTCAAAAGTTATTTCCAGAAACCACTTTAGGGAGATTATCAAGAGACTAGTTTTCTCACAAGATATAGGTAGAGATACAGAAGAAAGTGTTCCAATGAATTTCCAGTCAGTAGTATGTTTTTCTACATAAGCCAAACACCAATTAAATGTGAGATGACATTTCTTTTAGCAAAAAAAATGGTAAAAGGTTTTAAGAATTGTTTACTTTCCATATCATTTGAAAGATTAAAGTGTTCATAGCAAAAAATAATCCAAGCCGGAGAATATTTTAAATGGACAAAAGAAAATTAAAAACAATATAATAAAGTTTGTAACATAAGAGGAAAAAGTACAAGGCATCAACAAACAGAAGTAATGCTACATAAAATGTTATAGATAGGTAACTTCTGTCATAGCTGTTGGTTTATGATGAAACAGATGAAATTCCTGTAGTATACAACAGCAGCTTCACAAAGAGTGCTAGATTTAAAAATAAGATCGTATATTACCCTCCTAGTGAATCTTATCAGCTTGACTGGACTAAGAGACTCCTGGAGAAGAGACTGAAGCATGGGGCTGATACACTAACCCATGGATTAATCCTCTGGTGTTCATACCTGAATATACAGTTAGGATTTAGGGCCCAGTCAGGGGATGTGGGTGACGGGGTGAGTGCTGTTTAGGAGTACACTTCTCACTGATGCACTTGCAGTGTTCTGTGTTTCCCATTCCCTTGAAGCAAGCAATTTTGCTCCACCATACCCTTCTTTGATGATGTTCCTGCCTTTAAGCCGGAGACCTATGGACTGAAATTCCTGAAACCATAAGCTTAATTGCACTATTTTGTCCTTTAAGTCATGCATAACAGGTATTTCATATCTCAGCAATGAGAAGGCTGACTTACATCAATGTATTATAGCTAGAAATGCATACTGACTCTATAATAAGATAAGATTTCTTCATGCAGCATGTTCTAAAATGTGGCAAAAGAACCACTATGAAAAATCAAACCCTTGCTATATATCCACAATAATCATGAGATTAAAATTACTTGGCTTTATTTGAAAACTTAAACAGAAAACATGAAAACTCCTAAATTTGATATTTTGACATTTCTTTCAAAACTGACTCAAAAAATGAGAAGATAAGAGGTTCCAGCTCTTGTCCTGCCATGGATATGCCAATTTAATTACTATCCATGAATGAACATGTCTTTGTGGGTTTTCAGACAGTAGACGGAAGTAGACCACCACGTGACCCATCTTTGTCCTTTGTGCTCTCCTGTTGGGGAAAGGGAGAGGAAAGGGAGCATTTGACATGGGCACAGAATCCAGGATTGTTTCTGCTTGCTTGCCAGCCATCACACCAGGACATTTTAAGCATGCACAGGAGCAACAAGGCCAGGTGCCTATGAAATTTATACCAAACCTTCTAGCAGACAACAGCAACAGGTCAGCTCTACTGTGGACTCAAGCCGCGAGCACGTCACTCAACAATTGTATGTATAGGCACATGCCACAGGTCTCGAAGCATCTGGGGATCTGAAAATAAATGCATATATTCTAGCTTCTGGCACTATACTTATTATGTCTACCACTCTGTGGATATCTGCACCAAATTACCTGCAGACCACAGCATTAATCCCACTGAAAATCTCTTGCTTATTTGACTAGAAAGAGGATTTCCTAGCAAGAGCCAGAACTGAGAAATGGAAGAGGTGACTGATACTTCAAATGTGCATGCACACACCAACAAAAGGCTATAAAGGTCATAAAAAGCAAGAAGATAGAAAACAGCCAAATAAATAAAATAAAGCACCAGTAGCCATTCTTAAAGAAATGAAGATGTACTAACTAACTGCCTTAGAATTAGTTCAGCACACAGTCACCATGAAGAAGTTGAATGAGCTACAAGAGAACACAGGCAGGCAATTAAACAATATCAGGAAATAATACATGAAAGGAAAAGAAGTTCAACATGAGAGAAAACAGTAAAACAGAAATTCTGTAGTTGAAGAATATAACTAAATAGAAACATCCAATAAAGGGTTTCTCGAACAGATTTAATCAAAGGAATGAGGAACCAACAAGTATAAAGACATGCTATTTGAAATTAAACAGTCAGATGAACAAAAAGAAGAAGAAGAGGGAAAAAAAAGATTAGTGAAGAAATGTTATGAGACACAGGGCAACATATCTGAATCAATTATGAATTATGTGCACGCAAAGGGCACTACAAATAAAAAGTAGCAGTAACTTTATTTAAAATAATAATAAATAAATATTTCCCTAATCTGGAGAAGAAAAAAAAGGAATATGAATTCATGAAATTAAAAGCAAAACAAAAGTTTGAAGCTATACCAATACACATAAACTGTTAACAGTAAAGAACAAAAAGAGAAATTTTAAAGCAGCAGTAATGATCCATAAAAATGTGAATGAAATCTGACAAAACTGTCATCAATTTCTTAGCAGAAACATTGCAAGCTAGGAGAAGATGAGATAATGCACTCAGAGTACTAAAAAGAAAAGAAAAAATTTAAAAATCTATCAAGTAATGCTATGTCTATCTAAGCAAAAATAAGCAATACAATTAAAATGGGCAATCAAGTTAAGTACACAATTCTCAAACATACAAATGGTAAACAGGTATATGAAAAAATGTTCAACATCGCTAAAGATCAGAGAGCACAAATCAAAACCCAAAGGAGACATCACCAATGCTAGAGTGGACATCACCTAAGAGACAAAAGATAAAAATACTGGTGAGGATGTGGAGAAATGAGAACCATTATGCACTGTTGATCTGTTGATGGTAATGCAAATTAGTACATCAATTGTAGAAAGCACAACACAAATTTCTCAGAAATTTAATTGTAGAACCACTATAAAATCCAGCAGTTTCCCTACTAGGCATATGCTCTAATGAAATAAAATTGATATGTCTTATAGACCTCCACACTCTCATATTTCTTGCAACATTCACAAGAGGAAAACAGTGGAAACAACTTACATGTCTGTCTCTCTCAAAAACTTTTAACTGATACATGTTTCCACTCACAGATAAATGGCTAAAGAAAATGTGGCACACACGTGCAAGTAGAGTTCTGCTCAACCTTTAAAAAAGAATGAAATCCTGTCATTTAAAACAACATAGCAGGGACTAGAGATCATAATGGTAAGTGAAAGAATACAGGCAAAGAAAGTTCTAGATGGTCTTATTCATAAGTGAAGTTTAAAAAAATGATTTCACAGGATTGTAGAGTAAAATGAATTTATCAGAGTCCACCCTCCAGTGGAGAGGGGTAATGGGAAAAGTTTGCTCAGTGAAAACTGAAGTACAATATTTAAGAGCAAGAAGTTTGGTGTTTCGTTGCATAATTGTGTTAATTTATAAAATGATATACTATGTATCTTAAAAGCTAGAGGAAAAGATTCTTGAACCTTCACAATAAAGGAAGTATATGTGCTCAAGGAGATAGTTACTTTCAAACATTATATTACATAAATACATATGTATCAAAACATTACAGAATATATGATTGTATGTACAATTTTGTGCTTTTACATATCAGTTAAAAGTTTTTGAGAGAGACAGAGAGAGAGAGAGAACCTCATTATGTAGTTCAGAGTACCTTTGAGCCTGCTATGTAGCCCAGGATGGCCTGAAATTCACAGTAATTCTTCTGCCTCAGTCTCCAGAATCCCGTCATTACAGGCATGTGCCAACATGCCCAGTCAGGGAAAAGTCAATTTAAAAAGTTTTCCCTTTTCTTGCTAGATGTGGTGCTACACGCCTATAATCCCACCACTTGGAAAACTGAGGCAGGAGGATTGCTGGGAGTTCGAGCATGAAACACAGAGAAACACAGAGACAGTTTGTCTCAAACAAACCAAAAAAAAAAAAAAAAAAGAAAGAAAGAAAGAAAAAGTTTTCCCTGTTTCTTTATCCTGAATAATCTCACATAAGATAATAAATGACAATTAGTACTATTAATATAGACTTGTTTTTTTCCATACATAGAATAGATGTACAAATAAATACTAAGTAAAACAATGATGAATATGAATAAATTATATTCCCCATGTATGTCCACTTGAAAACCTGTGGATATCAACAACAAAAATGGCCTACCTAATGTCCATATCTTGTTTTCTATAAATCATATGAAGGCAAGTATGGTGGTCCATAATTGTGATCCAGAAATTCTTTGAGGTGAGGCAGAAAGATGTCATTTTCCAGCTGAGCCTGGGCAACTTGGATGAGAAGTTTTCTCAAAGTAAAATAGGACACTGGCTACATAGCCCAAAATGAAAGTTTTTGTTTCACTTCTAACTACTGTCAAAACAAAAAAAAACTATCTAGGACTATAAAAATGAAAAAAGACACGAGATCTAGAATGAAATGTTTTTTTGTGGATGAATCTAAGAAAACTTTAGATTTAAAAAATGTCAACATAGAATAATCTATTGTATTAAATAAGAATTCATAAATCCATACACATACATAAAACTAAATCAGTACATAAATGGGAAACTCTGAGCTTCAATGAAAATAAGTACATATAAAAACAAATTTAGAATTGGAAATTTTTTTTGTTAACCAACAAAAGAATAATGAATTTAGACAACGAGCTCCAGTAAATAATAAAATACTTGGAAAATCATTGATGTGTTACAGGGTATTTAGAATGCACCTCCCTTTTCCACATTTATTGATGTTTATAAGAAAAGTTCTAATTTTTAATAGAGAAATCTGGCAGGTTTCCTTTAACATAATGAAAAAAATGCCTTTTACCAATACTGGAGGAGATCAAATAGGACACATAAAGATTAAATTTAGTGACATTTTAGAAAAATAATATGATCTCGATCTTCATATATGTAAATACCATGAGAATAAAAAAATGATTAAGAAGGCCTAACCTAGTCTGGGGTGGTGATACAAGAATATACTAGTCACTGTGGTCTCTGAGACATAATACTCAAAACCAGTAACTCAAAAGAGGAGGGCTTTATGTTTCAGGCCAGGATTGCAGAATCAAAGGCAGAAACAGCATGGCAGAGGGGCAGGGCAGAGAAAAAGCTGCTTATGTCACAGTGGCCAGGAAACAGAGACAAGATCAGAGCTGACGCAAAGACTATATCCTTCCCAGTTGCATTATGTGTGACCCAGCTCTCATGAGGAAAAGCAAGTAAACAAGAGTCCCCGTGATCCACTCACCCATAAGGCTCACCTCTAACCACATGAGACTTTGGGGGACATTCTAGATCTATATAGCATTCTGTCCTTGGACCCCAATAGACTGATGTCTGCCTCTATATGCAAGATACGTTGAGTCCATCTCTGAGAATTTCCTATGTCTTGACAGTTACAACACTGCTGAAAAGTTCAAGTCCAAATTCTTTTCTGAGATTTAAGGCAAACCGTCAGCTGTAAGCCCTTGTAAAAATCAAAAAGAAAGTTAAATATTTCCAATTTACAATGTTACAAGATAAACATACTCTTTCCCAAACAAAGAAATAAAGAGAGAAAGGAATGGAATCAAAGCAAGAATAAAACCGTGAAAAACAAACATTGAATTCTGTAGTTCCATGTCTAGAATGTTGTGGTGAGATGTGAACTCCAAAGGACTTGGGCAACCTTGTCCTTAATGGCACTGCAGGTTTTAGCCCACATGACCACTTTCTTAGTGTGGTTATGTTTAATGCCTTTTGCTTTACTCAGGAAATGATCCATGTTCTGGCTTGTACAACTTTTCAGAGTCTCCACTGTACTTTTGGCTTCAATCTTAAGTATTTAAGCATCGTTTTCTTAGGGGCACATTGCCTGTCTTCCCAGATCTCTGAAATCTGAATGGAAGCACTCATGAGCCCATAACTCTTGCAATTGGCCTGCCTGTAAAACCAGTACCAAGTGGGTGATGCCAAGGTCTGCCATCTACTCAAATAGTAGACAGGTAAGCCATGAATCATAGCAGCACAAGTCTCTGAGTGCCTGGATATCTTGGTACTGTAGAAATGAATCCTAGGCAATCAATTCCTTATGTGGCCTCTCTCAAGCAGGGGCTCCTAGTGACTCTCTTCTCAAATGAATGTTGGGCAGCCTTGAATTTTTCTCCACCAGATTAATTTGTCTGTCACTGTTAGTCTTCTCCAAAATCTCAGGACATAGGCAAAATGTAAACACATTTTTCTGCCAGAGTATAATACACATGACCACCAAAGGCCAATGAAGTCCTTTACTGCAAACTGAAACTTCCTGAGCCTGCCTTCATGGTATGCATTTCTATTAGTATTCTTCTAAGCTGTGATTGTACTCTCTCATAAAGCTTGGGTTACAGTGTTCTAGGCTTATCTATTCCCATCTCCAGATCTTTCCAAACTCCTTAAAAACCAAGTTCAGGGGTTTCCAAACCACATCATCAGGGATAGTCACAGCCAGCACCATACTTTCAGGTAACCAAATCTATACTAGTCAGTTTCTCATTACTGGGACAAAATGTCCAACATTCAGAACATAAAAGAGGAGAGTTTTATTTTGACTCATATTTCAGGTCATAACTGGTCATTTGCAGGGCAGAAATGGTATGGCAGCAGAGTATGGAAGATGAAAAACTTTGCAAAATGGTGGTCAGGAAACAGAGAAAAATGTAGAGCTTTGGACAAGAATATACTCTTTCAGGTCACTCTCCCACTGACACACCTTCAACTTTGCCCCACCTAACAAATCAGCTGTAGCCTCTATCATGCAATCACCGCCACAACCCCCACCTCTAAACACGTGAGACGTTTTGGGGGGGCGGTGATTTTAGCTTGAAATGATGACAACTTCAAAAATCCTAGCAGTCTATATGGCTGAAGAGGATGGCAATTTTGAGCCCAGTTGCAGTAATTTAGTGACCAAGCTAGACGTTGTCTCAAAACAAACAAAAATTTTTTTTAAAACTAAGAAAAGAAAAGAAAAAAAGGACCAGGAATAATGTAGCTCTTTGTATAGGTATCACATTCCATCCTCAGTACTACAACAACAACAACAACAAAAAAAAAAAAAAAAAAAAAAAAAAAAAAAAAAAAAAAAAAAAAAAAAAAAAAAAAAAAAAAAAAAGAAAGAAAGAAAAAAAGAAAGAAACTATTTAAAAAAGAGTAAAGAGACTTGAAAAATAAGAAGACATTTGAAGGATTTCGGCAGACAATTTTTCATGATTCTTCACACTTTTTATACATCTTGCGCACAGAGATCCTGATGAAATTTATTCTGCATTACCATTTCAACAATGCTGTACAACACACACCCTTGGGAGACGAGGTAGTTTTCTAGAAAACAGATAAGAAGTTTGACCAAAAGCCACCTCTGACCAAAAGGACAACTAGACTAGTGCTCAGCCCACCACACAATTATCCTGGTTTCTTAAACCGAAGTGGTAGTACAATCCTACAGCTTGTGCAACATCCAACTAAGCCATGCTACAACATCTTCAAGAGCATTGAGCAACAAGAGAATTGGACACAATCATGCAGTTCTTATTGTTGTAATATGAATAAAATGTGTTTTTATTCTGGCGCAAGAATATCTTGCATGCTGTAGCCAATGTCCATAAATTTGTGACAGTTTATCTGAGAAAATGAGGACAGGGATAATTAGCAAACACTGAATTTACCTGAGGTTTACATACTAATAATATATTTATATAAATTTCCTGATTTTGATAGCTACTATGATCCTGTTTGAAAACTACTTTTGTATCGGAAACATACAGGAATATAGTGATGATGAACCATGCAGGTAAAATAAAGACTTTAAAGTCTCAGGAACAAAAATTAATTGTATTAGTATTACTATTTCCCCATAAGTTTGAAATTATCTCAAAATTAAAAATATACATTTGAAGTAACAATAAATTGCAACATAATATGAATTCAAAGGAAAGATACAAACATTTTAAAAAGAGAAATAATATCTGCAAAATAAAATATAGATAATAGGAAGTAGACTCTAGGTCATTTACAAATGGGAAAGGGATCAAGAGATGGGGGAGAGGAGAGCAGAAGAGGAGCTGCAAACATACACTAATGAAATATAAAAATTAAAAAAGATTCTTTATGTTCATATACACTAATATAAAATAAAATGATATGAATTCAATTTATGTAGATTAAAAATACCTATGACAGTATATGTGTACATAAGTTTCAATGAAAGAAAAGCAACAATAAGAGAGAATAAATACACAAGCTATGGATACAATGTCTTTAACAGACTTACAAATATATTAAAATTGTATCCTACTAACACTAAAATTCAATTAAAATGCTGGGAGTTTGGCTCAGTGGCTTAAGTGACTGCCCTGGCAGGTGCGAGGTTGTGAGTTCGATTGCCGGTGCCGAAAAAAAATCAGTTAAAATATTTATAATGTAACTGAGAATACTAAAGGAGAATTATTACATCAATAAATGCACTAAATATAATGGTTTTAGAATGTAGTTTGGGTATTTGTAAAAGTAGATTAAGAAATTTATAAGAGGAAAAATTAAATTATCATCAGTGATTTTATTTTGAGTTTTATAGTAATTATTTCCAAAAGTACTCATTTATATTTTCCTCATTCAAGTTTGTAACACTAGGTAGACATAATAAAATGTTTTGGGTGCTCAAGAAAAGAAAGCATGTATATATGGTTCACACAAACTAAATTGTAAGTGAAGTTGAAAACGTCGAAGTCACTTTTTAACATCCATAAAATCTAGGATTATTAATCACAATAATCAGAAGTTACAGTTCCTGAAAAACATTTCTGTAAACTATACCTAAGAATGAATTTAAGAATACAAAAATTATCAGATAATATTTGACATCAGAACATATGATTGACATTAAATATTTATTACTAAATTTAGACTATGTCAGTGTTAAAAGTGATATACAAATGAACTGAACAGATACTTCTCAAGGCATGCAGTTCAAATGGACAAAAAGCATATGAAAAAATACTCAACATATCTAGCCATCAGAGTATTGCAAATTAAAACTACAGAGACTTCATCTCACCTCAGTCAGAACAGCTACCTCTAAGAATACAAAAAATAGTGAATACTGACAAGGATGTGTGAAAAAGGAATGGTACTTCATTTTTGGTGGGGGTACAATAAACTAGTACAATTACTATGGAAATAAGTACAGGTATCCCTCAATAGATTAAATAGAAATATTCTGTGACACAGCTATGTCTCTCTTGGGCATATTCTGTAAAGAATTAAGTATTGTAAAGTACAGCCTAATTCACAATAGGAAAGCTATGGAAATAGCCCAGATGCTCATCAACAGGCAAAAATAAAATAAAATGCACTGTACTACACATACACAATGGACGTCTACTCAGCCATAAAAGAGAATGAAATAATGTGATTTCCAGGAAAAATAGATGGAACTAGAAACCATCACAAAATTAGTAACATTCCATATGGTAAATAATGCATACCTCCACTTACATGAAAAAAATTAAAATACATAAATTAATGAAGAATTAAAAGGAAGAGAACAAGAACTAAGAGGTAGATGTGAAAGGGGACAAGCTGGAGTGGAGAGATAAGGGAAAGGGGGAGTAACGGGATTGAAATAGATAAAGATGACATGCTGAATGCATGTTCCAACTTCTCAAAGTCCCATGATCGTTTAATATTAATATTCACTAGTAATTATTTTTGATTATTTATGAAAATTTAGAAAATAGTACATCGTGTGTAATAACTACATATTCTTACAATGGAGAAAAGGAATCGAGCATGGTGGCACCCACCTGTAATCCCAGCACGCAGAAGCCTGAGGCACAGCTGCCATGAGTTCAAGACCAGCCTCAACAACATAGTGAGACTGTTTTTCTAAAATTCCCCTAAAACAAATAAAAAACAAAAAGAAGCAAACAAAAAACAATGAACCAATGAAAATTAGATTTGAAAATATGAG
Source organism: Dasyprocta punctata (assembly GCA_004363535.1). Taxonomy (NCBI): domain Eukaryota; kingdom Metazoa; phylum Chordata; class Mammalia; order Rodentia; family Dasyproctidae; genus Dasyprocta; species Dasyprocta punctata. The sequence continues at coordinate 35,327 of RJWM01011111.1, read as the reverse complement.
GGAAATGCCAAAACATGCCACAATTTTTGTAACTGTTTTAACTAAACATATTTTTATTACAGAATTAGTGTTATTAACCAAAATGATTTTGTGTGCTTATGTGATGCATCATGTTCTTTATGTGTTATTGAAAATCAGACTGTTTTGATTAACAAAAGAAGCTAGTAATTTGTTTTATTCAGATTTTACAGGGGAACATATTTAACACAGGATATATAATTTACAGGATTATTTTATAATGTTCACTCAAAAAGTCAAATGCAAAAGCATGCAAACAATCTGTCAACACAGTAGAGCTGCAAAGAATCCAGCTGAGGGCCTGAATCCCATGGCAATGTCCTGCATGAGTCCAGCTAAAGAAGTGTACCCTATGCCAGTGTCCTCCATGAGTCCAGCTGGAGACTTAGAGTCCACAACAATATCTCATGCAAGTTTGTATCAGGGATCTACACAGGGCAGGCCCAAAGGTCACTGGTGAAAGCTAGAAATTCTGTACCCACAGGATGAAGGATCTGTGCCAGCAAGTGAGGGATCTGCACTACAGCCATGAAATTATGCTCAAAGTAAAGATTGGAGCTAACCCAAAGAGAACCACAGCCATCCTCAATGACAATGAGGATCTGAGCTCCTCCATTAGTGAGACCAGCCGAGGTCATATCAGGGAAGCTAGTGTGACAAGCTTTTCCACGAGAATTAACAGCACACCATCTTCCTCTCCAGTTCTTTTATGCTGTTGGCCACAATCCTCAGGTGGATCTTCCATGTCCAGAACCCCACTGATAGGGATCAGCTGGGTGTTACAAGTTGACTGTTAGTTAATCCACCACACTACTATATACACAAACACATGCTTACTCACGCTGTTGGTCCTAAAAGACTAAAAAGTGATCACTAGTTCAGGAGAAATAAGCATTCATACCATTCAAATAACCTCACAGGACACATCTATCAAGATTTGAACTTCTTGGAAACATGGCAGCATCTAAATTAGGATAGGAAATATATGAGATTAGCTAAAATATATTGTCAAACTAGATACTGAAAAACCAATTAAACAAATTAGAGTTAAAGTGAAAGATAACCAAAACTAGAAAAACCAAAGGAACCCAAAAAACAGAAAACAAAACATAAGAACCATGTTTTGGAGGTTTCCACCAGTCAAAAGTGAGACTATGTGAAATTCGACACAGAAAATATTTGCAAAAATGTAAAATCCATAGCTTGTGTTTAAATTGTATGTTGCTAATCTGTAATACAATGGATTGCTTTTGTTTAACAATAGGAAACAAGTTCATAATTTTGAAACACAAACTAATAAAATAATCAAACATTTATGGTAGTTTTCCTAAAATAAAATAAATTCCATGGGATAAATATACAGTAGGCAAGGGAAGCAACTACAAAACAATCTAACCAAAATGCTGTTCTTTGATGGAAAGGCACAGAAGCACAGGATCGCGTCTAGGTTCTTGATGTACTAAACAAAGATTTGAGCTGGGCACAAGAGTTGTAACAGGATCAATGATTATTTGAAAGACAAGACAGGCACACTCCACAGTGCAGGAGAGGACAAGTAAAAAGAGCTCATGGCACAGAGGAGGTTGGTGTCTAGGATTTTAGGTTTTAGGATTTGAAGTGGGATTGAAAGTTTTGTTTGAGCTATGACTCTTGCAGATGAGTGGCTTGACTCACTCCCTACCTCTGTTTGTGGATTTTTTTTTTTTATCTTTTAATGCCCTTGGAGGAACTGCAGTGGTATCCAATTCTCACAAATATGTCAGATCTGTATTGTCCATGACATGATAATTGGGGTTGTGCACGTTCAGGGCCTTACTATGTGTAAGCTGTTACTTGGTTACATTTTTCCATTGTTTAGACCTGGGCATTCTGATCTGGCCAACTAAGAAAGTGAGCTTTAAAGCTGGAAGACATTCCATTTTTTTTCTAGCCTTTTCTTAACTATCTATTGCCTCAGCACCATTTGGTCATACCAAAGTCTGGGAATTGAGGTGTTATCAAGGCAAAGAAATTTGAACAATGAATTTTCAATTAATGCGAAACTGGTAAAATTTACAATGTGGGAATTTACTAAACATATGACTTGGCTAGGATTCTTTAACAGTGACAGGTAAGGAAAAATGCTTACTGTAGTATAAAATTCAGGATAGTACTTTCATTCTATAGAAGGGGAATGTGATGGTAATAGAGGATGTACTTGGGCATCTAAGGTGGCTGGTAGAGTTGCATTTCTTGAGTAGGTGTTATGTTCCAATAATATTTTCCCCACATTATTTCTTTATGGTACGCATATTGTTATGGTTTGTGTCTGGATGTCCCTCCAAAGTGTCATGAAGTCATGGGGGATGGGCTTTTCAGAGGTGGCTGAATCTTGAGTTTGTGATTGATTCATAGTCCGATACTGGGATTAAGGGTGCAAGTGCTACACCTGCTCTAGGATAGGTAACTTGCATGCAATGTAAGGAACAGAAACAGGCTTGTCCCTTCTTCCTGTCTTGCTGCTTTGACTGTCTTTCTTGTTGTTTTGCTACCTTCTGAATGGCATGAATATTTGTTCTATGTGTGGTCTCTCTGTCACACCACACTACCTTGGGTCAGATGATTATAGACTTAAACCCTACTAACTGTGAGCCAAATAAATGTTTTCCCCTTTAACTGTAGATGTTGGATATTTTGTCTCAGCAATGACAAAAGTAACTAAGATATATATGGTCATGCTTTTTCATTGATGTGAATCTATCACAGTAAAAATGTAAAATTAAATTAACAGTATGAGAAAATTACATTATGCAACAAAAGTAAAGACACAAGTTGTTTCATTATTCATTCATTTATATAAATATAGAATCATAAGATTTTTATAAGAATTTGAATATAGTGATTAGTATGATTTCTAACAGAAACATGTCAATTTAAATATGAATGTAAATAGAAATTAAAAATTAGTATAGGAATCATAAATTTGGAAGAGTACTTGTAAATTAGTTTGAAAGTAAGCAAGTACTTTTATGACACAAAAATTCTTCCAGGTAACATTTAAATAGATTAACTAGCATACGATTTACCAAAAAAACTAAAAAAGATTACCATTAAACTCCTTAATCAAAAATGAGGACCATATGTCATCAGCAAGTTTCAGGAAAATAAATTGTAATGGAAATAAATGAACATAGAAAAGAAAAATTATAAGAAAACTGTTTTGCCAGATAACAGTGTATCTATTTTCTTCCTATTTGTTTTTTTTTTCTGTGTTTTTCTCAATTCACTTATAATTTTATGGATTTATTCTTTTCATATTTCAAATAAACAGAACCTAAAAATTATTGGGAAGGATTTGTGTAATATAGTTTGACATAACTACAGAAATATCAAGAAAAAATAAAGTGAATTAGAAATGAAACAGTTAGAAATCGTAAAAGAAAACAATGGGGTTTCTGTCCTCTACTAGTTGAAGACTTTCTTAAAACATAGAATGACTAATTGTGAATTACCCCATATCTGCATTTAGTACATTAAAAGGCTAAATTTTGTTGACATGAAGGAATAACTAAAATTGTCTATAGAAGAAATAAAATAGGCTTCTGGGGATTTTCTTATCACTTAGGTAATAAGTTCAGGTAGATGAGGTAATTGCTAACTCTTTAATTTTAATTTTTAGCACTGTATCTTTGTATATTTACAAGTGTTATAAACCCTACTGCATCTATAGGAGCCACTCCTTAATAACAGTTATTTACGGTGAGTAAAACTTGAGATGACCCAGCACCATTTATGAGTTTACCACCTTTCACCATGTGTGATTCTTTATTTTTATGTGTGATGAATATTCTTAAAGCCAAAATAAATTCAAAATAACCTTAACATCTTCCTCTCTCCCTAAATTATATCTATACCTCTTTTATAGCAACTTTTTCTGATTTCTGATGTTTGTTTAGGCATTCAAATAATTCCTTTCTAGACAATAAAATCTACTTAAAAATTGTGATTTGGTAATTAGAGCTAACTTCTGCATTGAAATCACATGGAGTGTTAAAATGCAAAAGCCTAACTAATCATAGAACCACAGAGTGAGTTGCAGTTATCTTCTGTATAATATGCTAAAAATTGTTCTTATTAATGCCTGCTATGAGTCCTTTTATTCACTGTCTTTTCACAATTGACTATCACCAAACGTACCCTCAGTCATATGTAATTTCTTATCCAGTTCTGAATACATTTTAAAGATTTTTATATCCTCTGACTCTTCAGTGAGAGCAGATTGTAGTTAGCTTCGTTTTTATAAATATTACTCCTTAGCATCTATGATCTGAATGATTTTTTCTTTATGTTTAATTAGGATAATATTCCAGAATAGACCAAACAGAAGCAAAACTCTACATGTGTGATTAATACTGCAACTTAGATTGTTCTGTGGAATGTTTTATCCATCAAGGTAAAGCAGTGTGTATCTCGAGGTTTTTCAGGATACAGCCTGAATGTGTCACCTACCTTGGATTGTTTTATTTTTAATCATTAACTCACCTGGTATTTAAATCAGCCCAGTATATATGTCTCTTCCACTAGTTGCTTGATCCTTTCAAAATTTGTAGAGTTCACCTAGTCTTTACACAACAAGGTTTTGAACAGAAAGCCTGCTTTTTTGTAGCAAATATGAGAGCTACGCCTTATTCCCACTAAAGGGGGCATTTAAGGCAACATTATCATGCTCCAAACAGTTTGTTCTCTTTTCTTTTCACCACCCTCCCCCATATGCCTCGACAGGGTGAAACAGATGCTCATTAATTTTTAAAATTTCTTTAAAATATATGACACACGGTCTCAGATTAGTGAGGTTAAGACAAATGATAGTTATATAATTTGCAATATGCCCAAAATCAAACAACAGATCAACAAAACAGTTTGCAATTAGGCAATCAGGCCTAAAAACTTTTACTCAAAGCCTGGAAAGGAAACCCTTCTCCGGAGATGACTGGTTTTCATGATCTAAGCAAACAAGTTGCATTGTTGCACAACGTCAGCTGCCCACATTCTATTCCTTGTTTTGCTCATAACTGACGGTGAAAAGACCAGCAGCTGTTACTTAGCAAAGAACTAAAGGATTTACAGTAGGTGGTGCCACCTGTGATTTTCTTGTTCTACCCTTCAAAATCTGCCAATTTATTTTGGAGTTGGGTGTAGAACATGGCAGTGATTCAATGTCAGGAGTGAGAAGTCAAATGTGGCTCAATTCTGATTCGAAAAAGTATCTTCATCTTTACAAATCACAGCAATGTGTGTGGACGAATCTCTCCTCTTACTTTGGTTCGATCCATTTGAAATATCTAAGAAAAGATGATAAATAAAAAGTAAACATGATTCAGACAATTTAACTGTAAGAAAACATTTACCACCCAGTTTAATGAAAGATCTTGTTTTTAACCGTTAAATATCTTTTCTATATCACATTTCATTTTGGCTCCTTGCCTTAGGACTAAAACAATGCATTTGCTAGGTAGATACCTCTTTGTTCCTAATAGTTGTGAGTATTTAAAATTAAAAAAATCAGTGAGTGAAACATGCTTTCTAGTTCCAAGTTAATTATTTAACAGGATTATGGAAGGCAGAGATTTAAATCTTTTGGGAACAAGACTAGTTTGTAAGTGTAATTACTTGGTAGCTGGGTGTGGTAGCTTATGCCTGTAATCCTAGCACTCAGGAAGCTGAGGCAGAAAGATCACCACAAATTTGAAGACAGTCTGGAGGACATAGTGAGACCCTGTCTCAAAAAATCAAAACAAGCAAACAAACAAAAACATTGTAATTACTTGAGTTACCTAACAATTACATGTGAAGTTGTCCCTATATGCCAAGTTTAAAATAATATTTAAATGTTTAAATATATATAAAAACATATATATTTATGCCTTAAGTTTAAAAAGTCATTTATAAATAATATAAAATATTCCTCAATTGAATCATGAAATCCCTACTCAACCACAAGATAGTATTCCTACATCTTGCCATCGAAATCTAATCTAAGTTACAAAAACTTAACTGAGCATTTTTTGTCTTGTAAAGAAGGTCACTTGAGGACAATCTTTTCACATTGTTTTTATTGATTTTCACATTTTCTGCACTCAGTACAGAAAATTGGTCCATACTAAACATAACAGGAGTCTGTCTGAGTTGTAAGAGTCTAGAAAATCTGTATCCTTTAAAGCTTCTGATTAATGAAGATGTTAAATTCTCAAAAGCTCAAAAAAAAGACAGACCAGCTACTTTGAGACAAAGGATACATGACTCTGGTGGGGACATTTGTATTGCTTGGTATAATAACCTATAAAATATTTCTATTTATTTTGTCACATGATATTTACACCATGCTCTAAGTTTGTTTTTTGTTGTTGTTTTGTTTTGTTTCTTTGTCAAAGAAACTTCCTTGTAGCAAGTTTCAACCTCATCTATTTTTAACAAATTTCTTGCCTAATGTCTGTGTCAAGTATAGTTTGAAAATTTTCCTTGGGTCGAATTAATCTAAAAATTCAGTCAAGAAAAAATACTAGTATTTCATTAACACTGTGAAAACAAGAACAATAACATGAACACTTAGACATAGATGAAATTGTGAAATCTAGATTTCATTTATAACACTGAACACTAGTTTCATTTATAATCTGATACATGCTATGATGTACCAATGAGAGAATGACTCATATATACTGAGTGAATCATATTTCTGGTATGCATTCTAAATTTCCCTATTACATGTAACATATTTTCCCAATATAGTGATATGATTAACTAATATCCTGTGGAGAGTTCGTGATTACTGTGAGCATATTCTTCATGGATAAGTTACATTATGATCTAGTTCTAAAATATCCCTGGAACATTTCATGGATTCCAAGGTGGAGTTTTGGAAGGTGGTTGGAAAATAGGGGAACAATTCTGATCAGTGTATTTACCTATTGCTGAGATGACAGCTGAATGTGCTATTAGGAGCTGGGGCCTGGATGGAGATGGGTCACTAGGACAATTACCTGCAAGCAGGTATTCTCTTTGTCAGTTATTACCTTTTTTGTTTCCTGGCTTCCATGACATGATCAGATTTCCTCAACCAGGCCATTCAACCACTTCATTTCTGTCTTGGAGCCAGCCCACCATGGATGGCAACCATTGAAACTGTGGGCCAAAATAAATCTCTGCTTTGTAAATTGTGTACATGGAGTGTTTTGTCCAAGAAATAAGAAAGCTGACTGATAAAATGATTGATATCATAAACAGAGTGGGGTGTTGCAGTGACTGTACATGACCGTGTTGTTTATAAGCCATTTGAACTAGTTTGTAGGAGGAATTTGGAGAGTTTGGAAGAAGCTAGTTAGAGGAGCCCTGGACTACTGTAACTTAAGCTTGATGGATATACTGTTAGAACTGAGAAGACAATAATCCTGATAAGAATTTGAACAGTAAAGGTCAGGCTGAAGGGTTTCAGACAAGAATTGGAAAATAAACAAATGGTCATGTTTTTTACGTTATTACACATAGTTTGTCTACTTTTTGTCCATGTTCTATGAATTGGCGGATGTCTGCAAAAGGGCAGTGAAATAATCAACCAGATGGAAGACATTTCTGGCAACCTAATTTTCAGGCTATGGCATAGACACTTCTGAATGCTTTTATTGAACAACTAGTAGCAAAAAGAACCAAAATATTTCAAATGTTTCCCGGTTTACCAGAAGAGAAGTGCCTGCAAGTTTGGATCAACAGAAAATATGATCCTGAAAATACTAGCATTGTAAAGAAGCCACATATTTTGCATCAGGGTAATACAAAAGATGGTTCAAAGACCTGTCACAAATTGGCAAGTAGCCACCAATCATAGGCTCAAAGTACAAGAATATAAGTGTTTTATTTGTCATGATCGCTTCTGTTGCCACAACTGGGAAAAAGATGCTTAAGAAACTGATTCCCCAGAATTCATTTCCTCTTGATTAGCCATTCAGGAACTCAGGGGTCACTGTACATTTGGTCCAAAAGGCCACAATTGCTGCTCAAGCTAGCAGCAGGCTATATAGTATCTTCTATGTAGTGCTGGATTTCCAGAAGCACAGAATGCAAGAGTTGTGGGATCAGAAAGGCTTTCACTCAGTTTTAACAAAAGGCTTGTGCCTCTGAGAGTGCAGTGCATGAAGGTGTGAGAGTAATGCCTGAGGTACAGTGAAGTTCCTAAGAAGTTGAGGATGCCAGAAAAAAAGGTGTAGGCAGTAAGAAGCACCAGCTTAGGGGAGAGCCCAGGAGGGATACAATAGCATGAGCAAATTTGTGGGGCTGCTCAAGTCATTTGAAGTTCACATTTCAAAAAAACTTGTTCCTGATGCTGAAGATCCAGCTAGAGGTGAATTTTTGACATGATAGATTTCAGCATTTCTTTGGTTGGGCCAATTTCTATTTATTCTTCTATTCATTTAGAAATGGGAATATTTATCCTATGTCAATGTATGTTGGAAGAAGTTATCATTATTTTTGAATTTTACAGGGACTCAGGACTAAGATTTCACAGGAAAAAAAATGAATTTGGGTTTTAGCAGTGTCAAAACTGTTAAAATTTGTGATTCTTAGAGACAGAATAAGTACACTTTGAATGAGATGGACATAAGTCCTGTAAAGGTCATATGCAGAATACCATGGTTGAAATTTAAAATATTCCTCAAACCTGACATGGTAGCACATACCTGTAATTCCAGTATAGAAGAAGCTGAGGCAGAAGGATTACTGAACTGAAGGCTGTCCTGGAATACATAGTGAGTTCAAAGCCAGCCTGGACTACACAGTGAAATCCTGTCTCAAAAAAGCTAACAAACAAATAAATAAACAAAATGTTCCCTAAAAGTCTCACTTATTTAGAGGTGGAGATTCTAGGAGATGACTGGATTATGTGACACTACACTTATTACTACATTGATTCATTGATGAGTGCATGGCTGAATTCACCATTAGAAGGCGGGCTTGGTTGGAGGTGGGACCCAGAAGTTGTATTTCTGTCCTCAGCTCCCCTCCTTTATCATTCTACTTCTGGTTTGCTGCAATATGATCAGCTTTCCTCAACTATGTCCTTCTACCATGTTAATTATACTTTGAAGCAGGTGAACCATGCACTGAACTCCATGAAACACTGAGCCAAAATAAACCTCTTTTCTTTGAATTGATTGTGTTGAATATTTTATCATAGAAATGAGGAGACAATTTAAGGTTATTTACTCAAAATGTTATGTCTTTCTTTCCAATCAAGTAAGATTTATTTTCCCTGTAATATGTTGGCAACAGTATTACTCCATTGTTTGAAATCTTACACAATGATTACCACATTAGAGATTGGCAATGCTGCAATGAATGTGTCCAGATAGCTACGAAATCTATTTCTCTTACCAATGTATGTCATGTCCAGAGAATAGTTACTAGTGTTGGGGGCACAGTGCTTTTATTTTAAGTGTGAATTTGGGGGTCTTTGTGACAAGTGACTGACTGTAACTCTGACAGATGAGACCAAGACCAATCACCCGGAGTGGGGAACATATTCTGCACAGTCACTCACTGTAAGTCTCCACTTACCAAGAACTACCCAATGAAAAGGACAGGTTTCTCAAGTGCATTTTACACAAAGAATGTCAGGATCTCTTGTACTCCTCCACATTTACTTTTGCTGACTTGAAGAGCATATAGCAGGTAGACTGATATAAAAAGCAGTTGCCATCTGATCTCACCTCTGCAAAATGAGAAGAGAGCTGATACTGAGATGCAGACTAATGAAATATACTTACTGAAAATCAATGTGACACTGAGAAAAGTGGATAAATGAAATTCGTAACTAAAGACATAACTGAAAGCACTTGTTAGGTGGAATAATGACAAATTAAAAATATTTTTAAAAGATAAGTCACAATATTTGTGCTTGTAAAACAATAAGGGATATATAACAAAACAAACATAGATGAACTCTCAGATTTATAGATAATGAAGCCACAAGTGAAAAATTTTCTGTCCAAAGAACATTTAAATAAATACCTTGGAGTATATCTCAACCTTGTCTTGGAGTCTTGTCCAAATTTCTCTTTTCTGTGAACTAGTCTCCATTAAATTTAATAATTGATGACTGACAATCAAATCGTATTTCAGAGTGAAAGTACATCTGAATACTTAGGCTGTCTGGTTTGGATAAAAGATAAGGCCATTAATTCTAATGTGAAACCACTTAGCATTTTAAGAATTTTATTTATGATGTTGAATGCACAGTTGACAAGAGTTATGTGTAAGAGCAGAGGGATCATATAATTTCATTTAAGAATGAATGGGCAAATGCCACATCAACTCACCATGAAACCTACCTGCTTTTTTTTGCCTTTTTAAAACTTTTTTAGCAACTCTTGATTATATGTATTTTTATCAAGTAAAAATTATGCTCATGTAATCTTTCAATATTGTGAAAGTTTGCATATATGGACATGTTTGATGCTACCTGCTCTTCACAATGAGATATCAAATCTATTTTCCTGCCCCTTGACTCTGAGTTGCACATTGTTGAATAAATGCTCTGCTCTAACATAGGCGGTAGTGTCCAGCTGAAATATGTATAGTCAATGGACAACCTGTATCTATCAACTGCTTAAGAATTTACATAAGTTTTAGAGAGTCATAGCAGTAGAGTTCAATTCCTTTCCATTTTACTCTGCTTTCAGTGCACAAGTAAGTTTGTAAAGTAAAATTCCAGGTATTTTGACCCAGTGGACTTACTCCAATCCCCATTACCAGGTTGTCTGAAAATTTTGGACCATTCATTATAGATTTGCTTCTCCTTGGGCTCAGTCCTGTCTTGTGTTTTTCATATATGTGGCAATCCCTGAGAGATCACAATATCTATTTTGGAGAACAAAACCTATGTTTGTTTTGGTGAAAAAGTGGCATGAAATACATTAACCTATCATTGAAACTAGTTTTCAAGACTTGTAGATCTCCAGTCATACTCTGAGTATCTTAACAATCATCATAACAAATTCAAAATAACTTCCTGTAAAATGGGAGACAAAATAGAACACAAACAATCCATCTTGGTTCATCCAAAGTAACTGGCACCCAGTTGACCCAGCAGTTGACTATGCACAGTGGGGTAAACATTTCCTAGGCCAGAAGAAGCATTTCTTTGAGCCCTGATGAAATTTCAAAAGCAGAATCAAGAGCACTATGAATGATACTGTAGGGGCCTGGAATATAGCTCAGCAGCATAAGCACCTGCCTTGCAAGTGAAAGGTCCAGAGTTCAATTCCCGGTACCAAAAGAAAAAAATACATATCTTTGAAAATAAATGGTGATGTTTTAATCCATAGGTATTGGTTTATGCCAGCATACTTACCATTTTTAAAAATATACTTTGGAATTTGGTGGACTTTTAATATTTTATTTTAATTAATTTATAAAATAATCCTCTATAGGAAAATATTCTGTTACAGACATGCATATGTACATTTACAGTGACATCTTGAGTCACAATTATTTTCATGATTCTGGTCACAGAATTCATTACAAAACTCATTAAAAAATTAGATTCATGAAACAAGATACCACTGAATATGTATGCATATGTGAGTGAATGTGGGTGTATACTTGTGTGTGTGTGAATGAAAGAGGGGCAGGAGAGAGAGAGAGAGAGAGAGAGAGAGAGAGAGAGAGAGAGAGAGAGAGAAATATTTCCTCACAATGGTCCAAATTAATGGTTTTTTCAAATTCATAATCAGCTTCTCACACCAGAGGGACAATGAATGTGCTGAAACCACATCCATATAATCATTCTGTTTTTTATTTTTTTACTTTCAGTAATGTATTGAATGTATTTCATGAGATAATGAATACTTAGTTATAATTAGGTTTTGTTTTGAGTGATTGTCTTTACTAAGCTATGTATTTTGAGCATGATTAAGGTGTGTGCTCAGTCACACACACTAAATGAATTTTTTGCTCATGATATTTTAAAATCAGTATTAGTTTATTGGGACATAATAATTTGATGAGCATTCATCCATATGTGTGTATGTGTGTTTTCCAACACTTCCAAGTTGTAAGGTTCATACCTGTGACCCAAGTTACTTTTGAAGCTAAGTTGGAACTTTACAACTAGGATAAAGTTACACTCTGATGTATTCAAACAGCTCTGTGCTTATTTCTAAGGTGCAAGACACATGGTGTTGAATCTTGGCCAATGTAAGGTATTAGGTTAAAAATTTATCGTGATATTTCAAACTTGAAATTATCTATTGCAACTAAGTGTAATTGGTTGATTGGTGGTTTACATCTGAAATAACTTTTGGTGAACTACAGTTAATTCTATAACTGTGGAGTAACCACAGTACATTTTAGGTAGCTCTATTCCAATCAATATTCATTGTACACATTTTAGCAATCCAAACTAGGGTCAAAGTGTATCACTGAGTTCAAAACAAGGACTTAAGAGACTTTACTGGAAGTCTTTTGGACCCATAATTCCTATTTGAACTCTTTTATTCTCTTTTTTATGTTTCATAAAATCTGTCTTTATCCAAACAATAATGTGTACATGTCCTGTGGTGTCTTGTGAATCCCTTATTATACAATATACTGTACTTTTTCTAGATGTTCATTTCTCCAGGTACTATGACAATTCAGAAAACTAAAATTTAAGAAATGTCTTAGAAGTTATAGATCTAATAAAACCATATTTCTGCAAGATTAAGATCAATGTTAATTATTCTTTAACTTTTATTTGTTTCTTTATAAGTGTGTAAATGTGTTGACATGGTCACAAATTTCCTTAAAATTATGGCTCTGGGGAAATATTAAGAGTTATATAAAATAAAAACTTTAGGAAAAAATAAGAAAGCTAAAATTAAAACAGTAGATTATATTGCTCATAATATAAGAAAGAAATAAAAAAATAATTTAACATGATACAAGTGACTAATTTAAAAAATATAAGCATTTAATATAGTGAGTCAACTTTATAAAAGGGAGAGAAAAAACATAACTAAATGATGTTAGAGTCCTAGAATAAATTCTAAAGTGATGTCTTCTAAAATCCTGGATATGTTTCTTAAATATTCTATGATGAACATTCCCTAACACTAGTAATAACACAAGGATTTCTGATAGACTGCAAATCTGTTAACAAAATCTAGAAGTAACTTGATTAATTTTCAGTATGTATTCCAAAACTATGAATGTAACAGTTACTATTTTGTAACTTTGTGTGTTACTTTTGTCATAGCTGGGGCAATATTACAGAAATAAACAACTTGAAGAAAAGATTTATTTCAGTTCATGATGTCAGAGGATGTAGCTCATGGTAAGTTAATTTTATTGTTTTGTGGTTTTTGGTGAAGTAGATCATCATTATAGGATGAAGTTGTGGTAGAAAAGCTATTTCCCACATGATGGGCAAGTGAAAAACAGAAACGCACAAAAATTAGGGTCACATTATGTACTTTAGCGGACCTGCTTCCAAGTTGTAACACAAACCAGTAACTAAATATTTCAAATACTGGCTTTTTGAAGGAAATATTTAAAAGTAAAACATAGTATTTTGTTAATGAAGAAAATTATTAAGAGAGCTAGAAAGTATATTGTAAGAAGATAAGAGAATACATAGTACTAGGTACAGTAAGAAATCCCCAGATATCTTGGGAATGATAAGAGTAAGGAGACACCAAACATAATGGAATGTTAACAGAAGCACTTGTAACATAATATAAATTATGATTTCTGCATAAGCATACAGAATATTTGGGCTTTCACATTTTCTAGCAGCAATAACACTACTTTAGATATTACACTGAACACAGGAAAATACACAGTGGCTTTATATACTCCACCATCCAATTGGGTGCAAGTCACAGCTATCCAGGAACTTAGTTTCATTGTTACATTGTTGTTTTATGTAGTGGGCAATAGGTAATGAAACTTGTCTTTTTCTTTGAGAATCAATATGAGGTTAATTTTCTCTCTGTTCTCCTAGTAAGTTAATGAGCTGTTATTTAGTTCATATTTCTAAGCAACAATGATTAAAATAAAAAATAATATTGTGTATAAGTTTCAGCTGGAAAAGGAGTTATAAAAATACTTGATAAGAAGCCTTAGATGGCTTCAGGCTTCCTTTAGTTTAATGACTCTAGGCATGCCTGTTTCGTGGATGCTGAAAACTCAGTCTCTGGAATTGAAACAGCAGATATTGGCTCCTTTGGGGCATGAGACTTTTACCTTATGTCAAATTCGGCACCCCAGATGCACATTTTATCTTCTGTATGCAACTGAAATGGGTCATTGAAATATCCCCTGCAGGAAAGAAATGCCTCATAAATCCCTGATGCTCTGTGTTAAATCATTCTAAGTATCATGGCAACAACTGTTAACTTACGAGTGTCTTGGAATCTGCTATTTGATTCTGTGAGGATCACACTTATCCAAGAGGTGATGAAAACATACAGAGAATGTCTAAAATTTAAAAAGTACAGAAAAAAACACAGTGTTTTAGGTATGTTGAGAAATTATGGTGAATGTGTAAGTTTTTAAAAGTTATGACAATAAAAGACACATTACCACTAATCCGTCTTAAAATGCTCCTTCTCACTTCGCACATATTTATTCAATTCTTCTTGCCATGTTTTTGAAGCAGTTCTGAAAGTCCTGTTTTAAGAGTGTCTTTATGCAATATAATAAAAGCATGCAGAGAATGCTGTTGCTGAGTGCCATCCAACAGAAAGGCAGTCCTAGAAACATTACAAAGGATCCTCACCCATCTTATTCACTACATGTTGTAGCTTGTGTTCAGATGTCCCCCCCAAAACCTCATGCAAAGATGAGGCTTTTTCAGTGTTGGCTGAATCTAGAGTTTGTGATTTTTTAATGGTGCAATGATAGGATTAAGGGTAGAGGATTAGTAAATCAGTCCACTGATTGGTTTGGCACCACCACAATCCCAGTATACCCCATTCTATCTTGCTTTTGTTGTCTTCTGCCACAATGAACTGTTTTTCTTCTAGACTCCCTTCTGCCAAGACACCCTGCCTTGATCGAGTCAATTATGGACTGAAAACTCTACAAACTGTGAACTAAATAAACCACTTTAACTTTGGGTATCAGATGAGGCAACGAGAAAAAAAGGGAATTTGGTACCAGAGAAGTGGGGTTATTGATATGACTATAATGAACCATGCAGCTCAAGAGCCTTTGGAACTACCTTGTAGTAAGGGAAAGAGTTAGGGAAGTATGGAGATGCCTCATGGAAAAGTGGAGCTCGAATGCTGTACTTGATGTGAGATTGTGGTTAGAGTTCAGAAAATCAAAAGAGTGATAGAAATGTTGCTGGTAAAGACCAGGCTAAGACAGTTTCTTCTGGGAAAGAGTGCATTGGCTGTTGGACTTCAGATGGTATATGTTATGTCTTGTCATAAAGTTTGCCTACGTTTTGCTCATGTCCAGAGACTTTGCAGCAAACTGAGATAGACAACAGCAGACTAATTACTGTGGCAGATGAAATTTCAAGACAGTCCAATATTGGTGCAGTGGCATGGCTCTTATTGGGGGGTTTTAGCCAGATCTATGTTGAGAATTTAGAGCAGTGGCCTCAGAAGAATGATTTAAAATATTTTGGTTTTTCCAGATAGGAAGCTCCAGTAAAGCTGTAGACTGAAAATGTAGAATTGGGGAGATTCTGACTGCTGAGATGGAACAGGAGAATAGAAAAACATCCTGGGGGCATCAGAAGAAGCAGAAGAACTCCACCCTTTGCAGACTCAAAATTACAAAAGTTAAAACCTTTGTTTTCTGAAGAAATTCCTAGAGTACCATGTTCCAGAATGGCAGCAGCCTAGGGATATTGTTCCTACAGATTTGATTCACAGGCACTAGACTCCTACAGCCAAGAGACAAGGAAGTCTGGCTACTGCTCCAGCTGTTGACAGACATTGGCATCATGCATGTGGTGCTCATTTGATAAGCACACAGAATGTAAGAGTTGTGTGGTCAGGAAGGCTTCAGCCTAGATTTCAGAAGAAGACCTAGGAGGCCAGACTTTGTGACCCTGAGAGGGCAGTGCAAGAAGTTGTGAGTGTGAAGCCAAAGTTTTATTGGAAATATCTTAAGTTTGGAAAAGTCAAGAAGGAGGATTGACTGAGAAAAATTGCAAGGAGGGAGCAGAGCCAAACCAAGAGAGAAGCCATGGGAGCTTCAACCACTGGCAGTAGCATAGGGTGGAGCCACACAATCCCTTTAGAGTTCACATCTTACCACAAAATTGCCTTGTGTGGAGGACGTGGAACTACAAGATTTAATGTTTGCCCTGCTGAATTTTCAGCTTGGTTTGATTCCATTCATTTGTATCACCTGTTTCTAACTTTTGGAATGGAAATGTTTCTCTTGTGCCTTTGAATGTTGGAAGTGTTTAACTTTCTATTCATTTGTTCAGGATTTGCAGCTAAGAATTCCTATTTAATCTCATTTCTGAGATGTTTGAGAAGAATTTCCCTGCTATAGCAGTAAACTACTGCTTAACTTCTCCCTTGAACTACAACCCAGAAGTTTTACTGAATACAAGGATACTCATTATATTTCTTCTCAAGGTAGTAGACATATTATCTTTGAAGGATAGCAATTATAATCCCATTGATTCTCTTTCTGGGGCTGAGAGATTTGCTTGAAATTTTTTTGTTTTGCTAATTAGTTTTTCATCCAGTGAGATGTCTTTGCATTGTCACTCTGAAAATTCCAAAACATCCCTATTTTATCAAATATTTAAGGACCTAGTATGAGCATCCTTTTCATATCAGAGGAATCTAAATGATTGAATGTGTTTTAAAGATACTATTCTGTTTTTCTAGATTACCAGCTGTTTTTAATTTCCACAAGAACTCACATAGCGGGGTATTAGAATTCACATGATCACTATTGTGGTTTAAAGGAGTCGAGCTAATTTCCAAGACCACTGATCTAGTTTTGAGGTGACACCACCCATGCTCTTTGTCATTCCTAAGTCTATTTTTTTCTACTTTATCATTAATAAGATGTTCCATTAAGAAAAATACATTAAAACAATGGAAGTCATTTTATTGTGTTTATTTTTGAAATATAGGTAGGCATGTTGAAATTTTTAAAATTTGGAAATGCAAGTTGTTCATGGTATTACCTAAAATGAGATTCTCTTGAGATTAAAAGTTAATTTTGAAGGCTGGGGATATAGCTGATGCACAGCACCTGCCTAGCAAGTGAAAGGCTGTGATTTCAATCCCCAGTACCAAATAAATAAATAAATAAATAAATAAGAAGTATAAACATATCTGCAATGCTCACTTTTGCAGCACATGTAATAATAGCATACCTGTAATTAGTGGGCAAGATATTGCTCCTCAGTATTTTTCAGTTTTAAATTTATTATATTAAATATGTATGAATTTCTGAAGTACAACGTGATAATTTGGTGAAAATATGCAGTGCGTAATAATTAATCAAATGTATTCACAATTTTTTATTTTAAATTTCTTTGAAAAATTTTTGCCAGCGCATAATAAAAAAATGTATTTATAGAGTAGTGCATGTGTATAACATCTATTGATTGAATCAGGCCGTCTGTTTGTTATTACTTTGTATTTGAAGTTTTATGTTCTCATTTTCCTAGTTATTTAAAAAATTGATATATTTTCTTATCTATATTCATCACCCTGTGTTGTATAACACTAGAACTCATTATTTCTGTTTATGGTATTTTTCTAAACTCTGATTTTCTACTCCCCCTGCAGTGTTCCAAAACTCTAGTAAAAAGAGGAGACTTTTTTTGATTGAACATTTTAACCATACAGATTTCTAAGTAACGGAGATGGTTGTATAGAAGAACAGTAGAGACTGAAATACTAAGGTAAATTGTACTCCAGAGAGTTCCTACACTTATCTTGTTCAAACGGCATTATCATTTTTGTTGTGTTAATGTAATCCAGGACTAGTTATCTAAGTAGAATATAAAAATCATTAGGTAAAGAAAATGTATCAGACTCCACATTTCCCTGTACTGTGTTCATTCAGAAAACAACATGCTCAGAAATGATTACAAAGCTAGATATGCATAAACGTTCACCCAATAGGTGATAGCATTGATATTGGTGACTAATGTTATTAGTGATATTATTTGGTCACCATTATTGGGTTAGTAATGACTGGGAAAAATATACTTTAAATTTAACTGAATAAAGAAATCTTAAAACTGTACATATAATATGATCACATCTATTTGATAATATGCATATAAGGTTTATTATAAAAGTAAATACCTACAAAATGTTTAACAGTTTCCTCTGGCAGGTGGGATCATATATGATCATTTTGATAGATAAATTGATATTACTTTTTAGTTTCTGTACTATCCATGTATAAATAATTGTGAAGAAAATTAGAAGTAAATATTTCTTAGCAAATATGTAGAACTTGAATTCTTACTGGTTTAAACTATGAATGATGTGATGTAAATTCATCTATTGATCACTGATACTCAAGTACTTCAAATTGTGATTATTGTTTTCTCCCTTATTCTGTAAGTTTCAGGTTTGATAAAAATATTGTTTAATGTTACAGATAAAAGCTTAGGAAAATTCTGGACATATGACAGCTTCTTAATTACAAATGGCATCCAGTTTTGGGGAAAATACAAAGGTTAATAATTTTTCTTTAATATGACTGATGTAATAACTCAATATCTTCAGTCATAAGATGACCATATCAGAACAAATTAAATTTCAGCATGTATCAGTGTTTTCCCAATTTCATAAAATATTATAAGAAAACCAAAACTTTCCTTATTATTTCTGGTGTTGGTCAATTAATAAAAAGTACATTCAGTTAATTAGTAAATTAAAGCTATTTGGAAAAACTAGAGAATGGCAATTTAAATGTAGCCTTGAGTGGTTGCAAACCTGTGAACACAGTATGAGTTTTATTATTGAAAGTTCCAAAGCTAGTCTATGATATATATTTTATGAAATTCTCCTTTGGGCTACCCATCTACACTGATATCCCACTGCTGTCATCCATATTGACTTTTCCTTTTCTGAAATACAGGTAGAATGAAACTAAAAGATTATTCCCGATACAAAGAAAGAACTAGCATTAAAGTAAAATCCAAAACAGTATAAATGGTTTTCTTCTATAGCTTAAGAATATTTTCCACAGGTTCAAAATTCTTTGTGATATGTTTCAACCAGGAGAATTTGTCTCATAATTAAGTAACTTGGGAAATAGTGGAATCCAGGGGTTTTATATCTCCTAAGTGCAAAGTTTCCTTTCATTTTATTCTCTTTCTAGTCAACATTCTCAGATTTCACCTGTATCTTAACAGGTGATGTTATTAAGCAGAACCAAATTTTTTCTTTTTTTTTCAAGTAAAATCATTTCATGCTCTTTGTTATAACAGACTCCATAGATGATCTAAATAAATCTGTTAATACCCTTTAAACAATTTGACTTGTTAAAGAGACAGTATTTAAATTGAAAGTATTATTCTGAAAGATATTAAATCTCAGAAAAATTAATTCAAATTTGTCTTAAAATACTTTCAGCACAGTGTATATTTCTCACCACATTCTCCTTTAAGTACCAAAAGAAGCATATCATTATTAATAGACTGATGATTATATTAAATATTGAAAGCATTAAAAAATTCATGTATTTTATTAAAACAATTAGTATTTTCAGTAGAAACTGTCCTACTGCACAAAATGTACTAAAGTGTGTTAATTTAATTCCTTCAAATAACCAGTTCATGTGCATTAATATATTGGTAGATTTTCCTATAATTTTACTACATTCCTTCCTATGCTTCCATGTAATCACCCACTCAGAAAATTGTACACCCCAAAAATTATTTTCTTCAGTATATCAACTAAAACATGACAGTTACAAATATTTAGAAGTTCTAAAATCCCATGTTTTAGAATCTGTTTCTTTCAGCAAGTAACACTCTTTTTTTCCTAAACTTAATCTTATGGATTAAGTGCAAAAGTCTTTATAAGTAGTATACACCTTGTTAAGAATATTTCTTTGTATGAGGGAAAGTACTAGCCAACCCATCAACTTTAAAATGAAAAGAAGTTGATGAAGCCCATTAAGACAATGTTTTTTACCATAGTGAAAAAGAATAAAACTTGAGGAATAATTGATGTGCCTTCTTGTATAAGCCTGGGAAAAGAAATACTTAAGGAATAGAATATATAGATTGCTTCCACAAGGAAAGCCTACTGAATTTTTTAAAGTACTGATCCAAAAATTGCTGTGATTTTAGACCACTCTCTATTACAGTGCTATAAATTGATACCAAGCATCATCATGTCATTTTCTTCCTTAAGTATACTCATAGAACTAAGACTACTGCATAGAGGGGACAGTTTTAAAAATTACTATTTGCTACATAGTGTATAGCAAATAGTCTTGGCTGCTGGTTTTATTTCATAAGATAAATAAAAAGTATTATGCATTTTGAAATCTTGCAAAATTAGTTTATTTACCATAAATTTACTCATTGTAATTATTTTCCAACAATTTTGAATGTTATGTGCATATGTGTGTATACTATGTATATCCATAGTGATGCATCTGAGTATATTTTGTATTATTGATTGATACTAGGAATTCATTTGTCCCGCAATCTATGCACTTTCAATGCAAAATAGGAAGAGAGTCTGTAATAGTCCTCAAACTTCTCAGCATCCAATTTGAGATTTGGACTCAAATTTGATTCTGTTAATGAGGAGCACTTGTTCAAATTCTGGAATATCAATTGGAGATCAAGTCATAATCTTGTTGTGGTTATTCTCCATCATGGAAGCCAGAGAGATGTTCATTTTAGGGATTGTTCACAATTCTGCAATGCCTAGATTTCAGCTTCAAGACAATCAAGGGGTAGTTAAGGCATATACGTTCTACATCACAGCCTTCATCTACCCGCTTCGTGAATATGGAGAAGTGAAGGAGGAGAAGGAGGAAGAGGAGGAGGAGGAGGAGGAGGAAGGGGAGGAGGAGGAGGAATAGAAAAAAAAGTTTCTTCAGTATTAGTCATTTTCCCATTACTGGAACAAGATCTCTGACATCCACAACTTAAAGGAGGTCAGATTTACTTTCCAGTGGGTTTAGTCCTTGTTTGGTTGTTTCCAAGGCAGAGACTATATGGTATAAGGTCATGGTACAGAAAAGCTGCTCAATCCACACAAACCAGGAAGGAAAAGAGGAGGCAGAGACAAGAACAGACCCTTCTAAGTCATTCTGGTGATTTGCCTCTCCTGGACAGACTCCACCTGCTAACCGCACACTAATGATGAGTCTACGGATTAGTATACTGAATCTATGATCCAGTCACCTTCCCCAAGCTACATCTCTGAATGGGAGATTTTTGGGAACATTATACATCTAAACCCTTTTGGTGTATGACTGAAAAATTAATATAAATTTGAAATCCCTATTTCATTGGTGTCTACCTTTCTTTTGTTGCTCTACACTTTCACAAACTTTGCAGATATGTAACACTCTGCTTTAAATAATTTGTGTCTTTAAAGATGATTTTAATTTCACAAATTATTATTTTGAATGAAAATCTGAATAAGGAAATGATAAATTATTCTAAAAAGTGTTTTGAAAGTCTGAATGAAGCCTTCTGTTTGCTTCAGTTTAATATTAATACTTCTCTGTTTGTATTCTGTTCTTGAAGAAAATTATGCATCTGTAGAAAGAGAGGAAATACTTTTCTGATCATAAACATACCTATATTCAGGATAAAATTCAAAACTTTAGTGGAACATGTAAAATGAAAGAATACTTAAATTTTAAAATTAAGACATTTTCCACTTTTCAGAGATAAAATTTTCATTAATAATTGGCTTGCAGTCTTTAGTTTTTGAAAATCATTAAGTTGGAAAATACATGAATATTTTGTTTATACTTTATCCTGTTCTGAAGATAATATTTTCATCAGTTTTTACTATTTTATTTTAAAAACAAAAAAGAATAAAAACAATGATACAGAATTTCAGAACAAAATAATAGAAGATTAACACTGTTGAATATATTGAATATTTTTATCTGCAAAATGAGCATTTTTACTAATTCTAAGCCCATGTACCTAAAGTGTGTCCTAAACCCTGACTCCAGTGCTCAAGTTACAGATCTTCAAATGTGACCTAATATTTGCATGGAGTTCCATCATTTTAGTCAAATAGCCAGCCAATGAGAGTTCTCCCTGGGACAAGAATTCATGATCTCTTTTTTCTAATACCGAAGTCAATTAAACATTCTAACATTTTTAGCTCCTTGGTACATCCTTTATCCAGATACAGGAACTATGCCACTGAGCCAAGACACTTGATAGAAACAATGTCAAAAATGGAGACAGCCTGAGATTTAGCTCAGTGGCCTAAGTGCCTTCTCGGCAAGCACAAGGTAGGGAATTCAATCCCAGGTACAAAAAAAAAAAAAAAAAAATTCATGAAGATGTTTTTTGAACCACTGGATGCAGCCATGTTTGAAAGGAAATTACACCAGACAATCTGCCAAGACAACAGAATGTAAACCTTTTATGCATTTTTAGCTCATCTTTAAATTAGTCCTTGAAACATACAGCTTAGTAGTCCTGATACAGATACACTCACTGCATTAAAATCTCTGCAAGCGTTTTAAGTAAATGAGTTAGTGTGTAAAGAAAGGTGTTGAGTTTCCTAGTACATATGCCTAGCATATAGTTTTCTAGATATCTTGCTTCTCCACAAAAAGCTCATTTACTTGTAACTATGGATTTACTCTGTTTTACCCTAGAAAATGTAGCCTAGTTTTGGAAAGATTGTATGTAACTCTTATCCAATTTTGCTCACAGAGAAATTCAGAAAAGACCACACATAAATGTGTATAGCATGTTTGTAGTGAGACATACCTGTGGGCAAAATGTTAAACTCACAGTAGGAAGGATATGGTATAGGGTACCACTTTCACCAGAAGTTAGTCTATTTTAGATGGTGTTTTAGACAGCAAGCATTTCAGCAGGAGGCCATTCAAAATTAATGATGTTGGCTTCCAGAGGATTAAATCTAATAGAAATTAA
This sequence comes from Dasyprocta punctata, assembly GCA_004363535.1. Lineage (NCBI taxonomy): Eukaryota > Metazoa > Chordata > Mammalia > Rodentia > Dasyproctidae > Dasyprocta > Dasyprocta punctata. The sequence goes on along the minus strand of RJWM01011111.1, from coordinate 12,190 downwards.
ATTACAGTATATTATCAATTGATTTCAATTTATCCAAAAGGTTTATAAAATCTTATTACATGGTGAGGTATTTTTTTGACTATCATTGTTGTAAACTATGAGAGAGTGCTAGTAGGGTAAACAGAAATAGAAAGTGATTATAAATGAAATGAGAGATATCCAAATTCCCAGTGACCAAGAATGGGTAGAATGAGCTCATAGGGTAACAGAGACATTTCACTCAATTAAGAACCTAGTCTGAGACTACAGAAAATAATCAAGATTTTTTTTATTTTTATATCATAAAATATATTTAAAGAAAATGATTTAATAAAATGGACTTCCTATGGTCAAAAACTGTAGGAGCCAATACATACCTAACAGATAGCTAAATTAAAATAAAAACTGACAGCACCGAACACTGGCAAGTATTCAAAGGAACCATTTCATTCATATATTGCTGATGAGATTGTAAAATACTACAGTAACTCTGATAAACAGTTTGCAATTTCTTATAAATTTGAATTCATAATAGAATCTAATAATTACACTCAGGCATTATTCATAAAGAAATGAACATATGTATTCACCTAAAATATGTACACAAATGTTCACAGTAGTTTTGCTTCTAATAGTCCCAAAGTAGATTTAGTCCAATTATATTTCAGTAGAATAATAAACTCTCTATCTCATCAATACAACAGAATACTACTTGGAAATGAATAGAAACACAGGATTTGTATTTATGCAGCAAGTTAGGTGCATGTCCAGAGAATTATGCAGAGTGAAAAAAAGTCATCTCCAATAAACATTTATAATATGATTAATATATATATATTAAATGATGTATTATTTAGTTTCTGAAAGTCTTGAAACTATTGAGAAGTGAGTATGATTATGAAAGTGTGATAAGGTGTTAGAGCTACATAGTACCTTTACTGTGGCAGTGGTCAAGTGATCTATCTACTGTGTAGTGATAAAATTCTGCATAAATCAGATACACAGCATTAGTCAGCTTTGCTATTGCTGGAATAAAATGTCTGATAATTGTAAGTTAAAGAAGGAGAGATTTACTTGGTTCAGTTTCAGAGGCTTCATTCCATGATATATTAGCCCTAATATAGAAACAACATCTTTCAGGAAGATACCCAGAAGGAGAATAACTGGTTCAAATGCAACCTCTAATTTTAATATTTTAAGGAATATCCACACTGCCTTCCATGGTGTTTGTGCCAGTCTATACTCCTGCAACACTGGAGAAGTGTACCTTTTGCCCTATTGCACCACCAGCATTTGTTATTGGTTGATTTCTTTATGAAAACCATTCTTTTCATAGTGAGATGAAATCTCAGCATTGTTTTAATTTGCATCTCTTGAGCCACCAGTGATGCTGAACAATTCCTCACACATTCATTTGCCATTTTCTACTTCTTTATTTGAGAAGTATGTATTCATTTCAGATGCCCAGTTTTGAACTAAGTCTTTACATTTGGGTGGGATTTGATTTTTTGAGCTTTTTATACATTGTGGATAGTAGTTCTTTGTCCGAGGAACAGCTGGAGAAATTTTTCCTACTCTGTGGATTGCCTCTTCTCTCTGTTGGTGATTTCTTTCATTGTGCAAAACTGTTTAATAAGATGAGATTCCAGTTGTTGATTCTTTTTAATTTATCCTGTGCAATCGGGGTTTTGTTCATAAAGTCTTTGCCTGCACCTATGTCTTCAAGAATTCTACTGACCTTATCTTCCAGCAGATTGAGTGTTTTTGTTTTAATATTCCAATCTTTAACCCATTTTGATTTTAGTTTAGTGCATGGTGAGAGATATGGGTCTATGTTTAATCTTTAGCATGTGAAAAGCCATTTTTTCCAGCAGCATTTACTGAAGAGGATATCTTTCTTCCATTTGAGAGTATTTGACCCCTTTGTCAAAAATAAGGTTGTTGAATGTGCTTGGAGCTGTTTCCACATCTTCTAAACTGTTCCATTGATCCTCAAGTCTGTTTTTGCTTGTTTGTTTGTTTTGCCATTAACTTGCTATTTTTATAATAGTAGGATGTAGTTTAATTTCAAATTAGAGATTGTTATGCTCCCCACTCTGCCTTTGTTTCCCTGAATTGTGTTTGCTATTTTAGGCTTCTTCTGTTTCCAAATAAAACCTGTGCAACAATTTTGAGAGTATGGCCATTTTCACTATATTGGTTCTTACTACCCAAGAACAAGAGATACCTTTCCATTTCCTGATATTTTCTTCCATCTCCTTCTTCAGTGTACTGTACTTTTCAGTGTAAAGGTCTTTTACTTCCTTCATTAGATTTATTCATCAAAGACGTATTGTATGGAGTTTCCCCCAAAATTAAAAATTAAAAAAAGTCAACATAGTACCTAGCAATCCTACTGCAGTGTTTATCTCCAATGATGCAAAATCTGCAAATCTAAGATATATTCCATCTTTATGTTTGTGACAGCATTTTTCACAATAGTCAAGATATGGAATTAAACTCTGTCCATCAGTTTATAATTGTGCAAACTAAATGTGATGCATATGCATCACAGGAAAGAAGAAAATACTCATTTGCAACAAGATGGATGAACCTAGAAGTAAAAGTGAAATCAAGTCACAGGAGGATGAATAGGAAAACACAAAAGATCTCACTGTAGAAAATTATTTTGTATAATACTGAAGTAATAGAGATATGTTATTACACATTTATCAAAACCAGTTGACTGGACGGTTTCAAGAGTAAGTTCTGAAATAGTATGTATTTGGGTAAAAGTCACATATCAAAATGTAAGTCCATTAGTTGTAATAAATATCTCTAACCGGAAGCTATGTTAATAGTCCAAAGAGGCTGTGGGGTCACAGATTACATGTGGAAAATATTTGTACTTTCTTCTTAGCTTTGCTGTGGATCTAAGACTGATTTAAAATATAGTCTATTTAAGAAGGAAAATGGAAAAACAAAAATATTGCTAAAGAAATGCTATTTTGCATGTTCGTGTTCCTTTTAAATTTCATACTTTGAATTTTATGCCAATTTGATAGCATCAAAAACTGAGAGTTACTTAAGTTATGAAAGGTGAAGTTCCAATGAGAAAGATTTTTGGCATCTTAAATATGCTGAGAAGAATAAGATGGGCCTTTGCACTCTTCCAGTCTTTTGCTATGTGAGGACATAGCAAGGGAACCTTAATTAGCTACTGAATGTCAGCAGCATGATCTTGGGCTTCTTAACCTCCAGAAATATAAGAAACAAATTTCTACTATTTATAAATTACCTGTTATATGGTTTAGTTTAAATTTTCCTCCAGAATTATCACAGATCATATACAGACTTTTTGGAAGGTGATTAAATCATGAAGGAATGATACTGATTCCTGGATTACACTGATGACTTCATAGCAGAATACACTGTTACAAATTGAGGTCTTGTTAAAGGAGATGTATCATGGGAGTTGCCCTTGGAGGGTATGTCTCTCTTCTGCGTTCTAGCCACTATATGTTGCACAACTTTCTTCCACTAAGCCTTTCCACTATTCCATTTATCTCTTGAAGACAACCAAACAAGGGCTGAACTCTCTGAAACAATGAACCAATTAACTCCTCCTCCTGGAGTTACTAAATGTATGTCAGGTTAGAGATATGGAAGTTGACCAATACAGCAACTTGGTGCCACAGAAGTAAATTGTTGTTGTTACATTTGGCCATTTAGTTTAGAAAAATTTGGAAATGTTTTATGGGATGGGTTTGGAAAGTTTCTAGAGCAGGGCTGGAGATAGCCTAGTGTTAGCAGAGTTTGATGTTTGATTCTGGACAGAGTTCAGAGATCAGAAAGCTGACACGGATGCACGCAGAAAAGACTAGCTGCATAAGATTTTGGGTAAGAACAAGAACATTATTGGGAATTAGACTAAAGGTCATGCATTTTAAATATGGTGAAGAATGTGTTTCCATTTTGCCCACCCCTTAAAGGTTCATATGATGTTGAGTCTAAAAGTGGTAGACTAATTAATCTGGTGCATGAAGTTTTAAGGCAACACAACTTTCAGATTGTGGCATGAAATCTAATGATTCCTTTTAGGCAGAAGTACAGTAAGAATTAGGAGCAAAATCAGAAAAAAAAAATGTCAAATATTTGAAATTTAGGTTAGAATGAAAAGGTATAAAATTAGGAATGTATTACATTGAAGCCAAAGAGACTGAGGTCATTGAAACGATTAGAACATTTAAAACAACACAAATACATTGCACATGAACAATAGGAAATACGGTTTTAGAATATTTCAGAAAGTGGACAGATCCTACCCATCACAAGTACAAGGCTTTAAAATGGTAAATTAAAAACAAAAAACAAAAATATAAACCAAAAGCACTTTCCTTTGAGAAGAGATCTCTAGGGTGCCCTCATCACTCATTCTACCCAATTTATTCCCAAGTGCAGCCCATCAGGTACTTGGAAGCTTCTGCAGCCATAGTCCAAGGGAGCAAACTTGCTGCTCAAGCTGGCAGCAGACCTTGGTGTCATTTGTGTGGTTCTGGTTTTATAGGAGTGGAGAATGCAAAAGTGATGGGGTTATGGAATGTCTTGGGCTGGCTCTCCTCGCTGCAGCTTCCTCACAGACATTCCATCCTCTTGGCATCTCCAACTTCAGGAGTTTCCATAGCAACTTTGGCATTACTTTCACAGTTTCACGTATTACCCTCTCAAGAGCTTCTGGCAGGAACTTTGAATCTGTCATACCAGATTCTCTGGTCTAGCAAACCTTTCTCTGAAATATGAGTGGAAACCTTTGATATGTAGAATTAGCATTCATTCATCGGAGCCTGTTTTGAAGACAGGAATTATGCCTTTTTTCTTTAACTTCCCATATTGTCCGATGATTTCTATTCAAAAGTCAATTACAAATTTTGATTATTATGGCACTAAAATTCTCCAGATCTAAACAATATGGCAAATGAAAGCATGTACATCCTTAAATAAAGTGCACAAGAATATGTCTGCTTTCTGCTATTCTAGAGGTATTAGAATTTAAACTAAATAAAGACAATTCATCTCCAACCTGCAAATACAGTTTATAAATATGCTTTAAAAGCAGCCGCCCATATTGAGGTTGAACTTTTCACATATGCTGTCATGAAATTTTCTCCTTCAAAACTACAGAAAGTGATTCATATATTGCATATCCCATAAACTTTGAGGATGTACATCTTTTTGCTGAGATGTACACAAAAGTATAAGGAATAGAAAGCGAAACACTATCAATAAAGCTACATATAAAGCTGAATGTAATCAAAATACTTTTTACAGAGGTCAATGTTGAAATTTTGAGCGAACTTTGAACAACTGCATATCAGTTGCATTATAAACTGAAGGAATTCTTGTGTTTGAATTCAAGAAGTAAAATCATATTTGTAGGATAACTTTCTTAGGGATAAATTGTTTCCTCTTGAGTTTCAAACCACTGACTTCTATCAGAAATTTTGAAACCCATTTGTGTGGTGAGTTTAAGACTACATATACATCCTTCCTCACAAGTGTCATGTTTCGAAGATGCAAAGAACTGATCAAAATTCCAAAACGATACTGCCAGTTTAAAAGGTATGTGCTATTTTAGGATGGAACAATTACTAAGGACTGTCTTCAGTGTGATATAAACTTCTCTGAGAACTTTTTACTTATTGTTTATGTTTTGCATAGGATGATAACCATATATTCTCTTTCCTACCACATCCACCATGACAGTAAATAGAGTAGAATTTTAGTTAAATTTCAAAAGGAAAAGGAAAAAAAAATCTGCCATTTGTTTTATACATATGTTGAACTCTAAGAAATTTGCTTCACAAAGAATTGGAAAATTAGAAGAATTTGGAGAGGAAGACAAGGAAAAAATCCATTCTTTTCAAATCGTTAAAGCCTCCAAGAAAGATTTTGACGAGTTTTTAATGTTTCCCTCAGATTTGATTCTGTGCAATGCCTTTTATTTCTTGAAACCTTCTTCTGAATCATTAAGCACATTCATTTTCTTTTCTCAATCTATTTTTAATATTTATTTTTAGTGAATCATGTCAGCGTCTGCCCTCAAGCACTGAGGTCCTTTGAGAGATTCATGATTCATGGCAATATAAAGCAGAATGGATGGCAAATAATCTCCTGTTGGATAAGTCACTTATTTTCATATATTTATTGTCTTGATTGCTTTATTAGATCAAATCAATGTCTATGAAATGTTTTACACTGATACATTTCAATAAATATTTTGTCTTATCACTCTTGGCACCAGTATTAGTGAAATAGGCTTTATGAGAACTATTTGCAACATATTTTGAAATGTCCAGATGATAGTTACATAAAATACATCATATTGATTAATATTTATTACATGATTAAAAATTTATACAGCAGCTATCACTTTAGACCTAGACACTTTGGCAAGGATATTATTTTAGCATGGCAAAAAAAAATGGATGGAAGACAAAGGATATCCTTTCACTAATACTATTACGTCAATGCATGCCCAGAGACAAGAAACTATGAAACTAGGAATATGAAGCTTAAAAAAAATGACTTGGAATTTATTTTGTCTTAGGAACACTGTCCACACTATCTTCCTAAAAATTTTGCTTATTTTATACTGCATGTTTGTTCTTTTTCACCTATACTTTATTTTGAATCGTACAGTGTCTGTCACCTTTTTCATATTCCATCAATCTGATACTCATATTTCAAAGTCATTCCTAGAGCCTTGTTCTGATATATGTATTGTTATTTTACAGTCAATTTACATAAGTGTTATTGTCTTTTTCACATTTGTTCTTAGGCAGCAGATTTATTTCAACTTACAAAATATGATGGTTTAATGAAAAACTCTTTTTCCATTTGGCAACTGTGGATATGGGCAGAAATTTAAGTGATTAAGATGTTGTTTCTGTAGAATTTTTAAAAACTATACTTAAAAATAGTTATATTCCAAGAAGAAATAACTATTCTCTTTCTTCCGAGGAAACATAATTCAGAGAAGAAAAAAATAATGTCAGTAATTCCAATTTGCCCTAATAATCTCAGTAAAAATGATAAGCTTCATGAGTTTTTTTTCCCACATACACTTACTGTCTTTAAAAATTAAGGAATATTAAGGAAGTAGCACAGCAATCTTGGAATTTCCGAAGAAAGCAATTTTTTATTCTTTGTTCATCTTCAGTGACAATATGCAAACGGTTACCATTATGCAAAAATGTTGTTAACAATTATGCTTAGCACTGTAAATGGAAAACACCCACATTTTTCTCTAAAATGTCATTACTTTGTCAAAATAGTGTCATAGTTGAATCTACTCTTAGATGATTGGGGAATTAGAAAAATATCTTCACCTTCATATTTGATAATGTTTAATAAATTAATTAACATTTCAGATAATAATGAAAAATATTTCAAGGTTAGTTTTATTTTCCTTTTCATGTTCTATTTAAGAGCACATTTTGCCTGTAACATGATGAAATCTTAGGTAATTTTTTTTTTTTTTTTCTGCACCGGGGGTCGAACTTGCAGCCTCACGCCTGCCAGACAGGTGCTTAAGCCACTGAACCAAGCCCCCAGCCCTAGATTTTTGAGGCAGGGTCGCACTATGTAGCTCAGGCCGACCTTGCGCTCACGTTGTAGCCCAAGCTGGCCTCGAACTCACAACGCTCCTCCTACCTCAGCCTCCCGCGTGCTGGGATTAAAGGCGTGCGCCACCAGGCCCGGCTGAAATCTTAGGTAATGTCATGTATGTTGAGAGTTGCTATCAGAGGCAAGGAACTGGGGATCTGATTGAAGGGGTAAAAGGTTAATCAATTACAGTTAAATAGACATGTAATGTTCTAGTGCACTCAGTAGAGCAACAGATAAAAATTGTGTACTATATCTCAAAAAGCTATAGTAAAGAGTTGGAATACCATCACTATGAAAAATCATTAAAGCTTGAAGAAGTAGATTAGTGTAACCTGATTTAAACATTACCCATGTATACATATACTGATACATCTCATGATAGCCCATTAATCTGCAAAATTTTATGTATCAGAGCAAAAGAAATTTAAATTTACAAAAAAATTATTAAGCTATAAAAAGTAAATTTTTATACTATAAGTTAAGAAAATTTTTAAAGGAATAGTATTTTTGTATTATAAGTCAAATTCATTTTTAGTTTCAGTTTAGAAAAACAAAAAAATTAGATGAATATGCTTTACATATAGAAGTCTTTATTATATTACACACTTTTTATAAACATGAAATAACTTACTCAAAGTTAGGTAATCAATTGTTAAGATGATATAGAAGGATGGCAACATCTTTCGTAGATGACAAAAATCTTTGAAGAATAATGTCAGTGACTGTTAAAGCTGCGATTTCTGCAGTTTCTTAACCCAGGGTTAAAAGCTGTCACTACATCGATGTAATCACAGTTAAGTTGCACCTTCGTATGTCACCATGCAGGTAAAAGTAATTATGCAGTCAAAAATTCTGTAATTTTAAAAATAGTCCACAGTGTGATAATGTCTGCATCCTTCTAAACTCAGCAATCCAATCCGTTTTTGCTCACACATCCTGAAATTTTTCTTTTCTCTTTTTTGCCATTATTTGAAACCCTGCTCAGTAGCAGTCTGTCTGAATCCAAAAAGCTAAAGCAGTAAAAATCATCTCTAACTTTTAAAGAATTCTAATTGAACAGTGATAACACCCTGAGCCCGCTACCACATTATCAAGAGTTTATCAACCACGCTCTCAATGACTTCATTGTGTTCTCTTTACCAATTTCTGCACTTCAGAATGAAAGACACTTCTTTGTGCTAAAGTGAGTCAGGGATTATATTCTGTAAGCATCACTAGGGGTGATAGACGCCTAAGTGATCTCCTGCTGCTGGCCTTGGACCGTGAAGCTGCTGAGAATACTAATAGCAACAAAGCAAGTGCAGTTTCTGCTAGTTTAAGATCGTGCCAGTCTCTACCGAGGTAAACAGGGATTTGATGGATGAAATGATCTGTCTACTCTCCACATGCAGCAAATAAAACCTATTTGAAATTGTTTATCCTCTTAGATTTCATCTGAAATGCAGGAAGGACTGGGACTGAACTGATGATAATATTGGATTATGACTTTGAGGTATACAATTAAACTGGCACACAGTTTCTTTTTCTCCCTGTGTCTTCTTGTTCTGTGTCAGTTACCATTGTCACAGAATTTATTGGAAGCAAAATGAAAGTTTTAGAAGAAAAAAAAAGGAAAAGGAAAGAATGATTCTCGGGGAAGACCTACTGCTTCAAATCAGGGATGAAGGGAGAATATAACAGTTTCTGCTGTGGAAGCATCATTTAGGGTCCTAACATAACTGCTGATTTTCACACCTTATTCTATCAGTGAGTACGTGTCTGGGATATACCGTTCCTTGCAGTGAATGACTCTCCTACAGAGAAAACCTTTTTTTGAAATTCCGGCTTCTGTGAAGTCTTTCTTTCCAGAATTCATAAAATACACTCTTGTTTTCCAGACTCGGCGACACTATCTTTTGTACTTTGCTACTGAATAATAGTTGTGCGTGTTTTGGCCTAAAAAATGGCACCCCTGGAGTGAATCATTGTAAAAGTAACATATGCAAAAAATTGATTTGCAGATTTTCTTGTGTCAAATGCTCATTTCATGGTATAATCACGAGTCATTTCTTTCAGCACCTGAAAAATAGAGAAGATTGACATTTCTAGAAACAAAAGTGCTGAAATTGTTAAAAAGAAAGGTAAAAACTAGGCAATAAAGCAACAAATACATCTCTATTTTTTCTTGATGAGCTTACTTTGGCACCAGCCAAATGGCATCCTGCCTGCATAATAAATACCAAATATCTGCATGTAGCGTAACAGAGCCAAAGCATACGTGTAATCATTTCCTAAATCAAATTTGCAATTTATACATAAACTGCAGCTACTTCTCATAGGTTTCTTGAAAGACAAATCCTGCAGAATGAAACCGCTTTATTCAAACTATGTTTCTCTTCCTGTTTTTGATCCTTCGCATACTCAATAATGCATGTTTATCTTTATTCTTCTCAAACCAATGTTGTTTCAAAGCTTTTTGTCCTCTCTCCATTTTCCAAGATCTTCATTTCCCAGAATATGTCTTATGTCTTGATTTCTAACCTATCCACTAATAAAAACTATAGCTAGAACAGTATTCTAATTGGGATATTCTAGTGAACAACTTATCATAAGTTATTAATTGCCGACAAGTGATAATGTATTGTTTCTTCTAGGGAGAAAAATCTTTTTTTAATTAATGCAGTAGGAGTAAGGTGAAGATGCTATATTTCAAGGCAGTGTATTTTCTTTTATGCTGCTCAAATGTCAGCATATTCTTGCATTTGTAACAGCCCACCCAAAAGAACTATCTAAAAGGAGTCTATGGAACAAACATGCTATCTCAATATTGTGTTCCTCATGGATTGATTAAAGAATTTCATCTTAATTTTGGTAGAATTCAGTATATCATAATGATAGACACCTGCACAAATTTAATTTTCTTTCTACTATGAGGCCAACTATGAGAAAATTTCCCTAAATAAATCTTAATACTGATACAAATATTATCTATTCTTAGATTATATGTCCTTTTCCAGAAACACCATTGGAGATATTTCTAGTCACTACAATTTTAATGTAATAGTTCTAAGATATGTCTTTGATTTCACAACTAGCATGTGTAGATTTGCTAAGGTCGAGGTTATTTTTCAATTAACCTCAAATTGCTAGTAAAATGTTAGGATTTTCTGTGTTACTTTTATATTCTACAAATCCTTAAACAAATATCATACAGATAAAGGCTTATCGATACAAATATCAGTTTAGTGCTTGCATTAAAAAGCCTCCCTCATCCTAAATCATTACTGAAAATTGTACCAACATAGTTATAAGGATAAGCATGTCTTCCATCTGCATAGAACTTTACATTGTTATAGAATTTATGCATTTGTCCATTTAAAGACTCAGTAAACTCTAATGAATTATACAATGGTACAAATTTTATATAGTTAGTAAATTGGAGAACATTTTTAGCCTGAAAAAATATCTTTCAATAATATTTTGCATTTTATTGCATTACTTATAATTTCTCTTAGTATATGAAGAAAGATATAAATGTGCATATTTAATCCTTATTGATAAAAGTAAAATTAGATCTAGAATCTAGAATTTTATAATCCCTGTTCAAGAGCTCATTTGCCTGCTTTATGTACTTCATGCCAAGATAGTCCAACCTTTAATTAAAATTAACAATCCCCAGCATCCATTCAATATCCAAAGCAGTAATATTATCATACTTTGATATCTATGCCAAAAGGTATCAATGACTGTGGATTTGGATATGTGGCCTCCTGAATTATCATAAACTATTCATGGAGCTCCCATAGTGTTCAATGGCATTATTTTAAGTCCTACTGAGGAAAGTACACTTTTCTCTGCTGGCAAGAATTTATAAAAATCGGTGACCATCAGCTCGTAATTACTTTCAGTCTTTATTAACATTTAATCTGTAATAGTAAAAATAGACTATCAAAGCTAAAAGCAGAAGCAGATAATAAAAAGTACTTATTAAGTATTTTCTTTAATTAGATTTCTCTTTAACTAATAATTTGCTTTATATGAGGAATTTTAATTTACTTTTCCTTAATATAATATTGTTTTCCCAAGCTAATCTTTCTGATTAAATACCTCTTCAAATATAATGAACAATGCATTTTATTTATGTAGCATTTCACATTTTCAAACAAGTTTATAGTGTACTTTTCATGTTTAGTGTAAACTATGATGCCAAAAATGAGGTATCATGTTAATAATGTTACAGATGAGGTGAGAGAATTTGAATTTGACCATTTCCTGAACAGATGATGGCAGAGAAAGCCTTTAGAAATTCAAAGTGTCTGTTGTCAAAATGGTTTTGAAGATGCATGCATATTTGAGTGTAACTGTTTCTGATTACAGAAATTTCTCTACTGGTAGAGTGATCTGGCAACTGAGAAATATAAAATCAAGAATTTAAAAGATATAATGGACAGGCATGTAAAATAACAAAATTAGAAAAATATATACATTATTTTTGCTATTTTTATCTCATTCTAAAGGTAATATACATAGGATGACAATTATGCTTTGGGGCATATCTGCCAAAAGCAAATTTAACAATTTATTT
>RJWM01011110.1:0-60985 GCA_004363535.1 Dasyprocta punctata | reverse complement strand
TTTACATTCATTGGAGAAAGTAACCATAGGGAGGTCTGAGGTTGGGGGCAGTTTTTATCTCGTAACCCAGTTTCCCTGTCAGCTCTGTCCTTGGGCAGTCTATAAACTGTAACAGCTCAATTCCCGGAGTAAGGGGGGGTGTGAGCGAACAGTACAAACCATGCATTGTATTAATAACAGGGAAAAATCCTCCTTACACCCTTATATAAAACTATGTCTTTTTTTTCATACCTTCCTTCCTCGGTTCCCCTTGTAGTACCTCTTATTGTCTTCTAACTAAATGTCCTTACCAATTGGCCAAACATAGTCAAACGAGATAGTACTGAAAAACCAATAAAAGATAAGATAATGGGGGGAATACATAGTAATGTAGCGTTGATTTCTATGATGCCTCATGTTAGTTTCAAGGCAGATGCCTATATCATCTGTTGTAACACAATCATACTAAAATAGGTTAGAATCCCTCAGAACAGAGCAATGAAAGTAATACCTGGTTTTGAAGCAGGGTGATCATATATCATTGAAGGCTACCTTTATAAATTTTGCTATTTTTATAATAGCTGTCTTTGTCATCATTTATGAAGAAGATAGGCAGGTTGAGGTTGAATAGGATTAAACTAAACAGCTCATTGAAAACAATACTGGACTTAAATCCCGTTAATGGATTATTCATTTGTCTGCCCTGCTCGGTGGTATCTCTCTGTCGCTTTTTCTGGAGCAGTGGACTTCTTTATCTCTCACTAGAATGTTCTTCAGTATTCTCTGTAAAGTTGGCTACGTTGTCATAAATTCTTTTAGTTGTTCTTTGTCGTGGAAGTATCTTGTTTCTCCGTTGATTTTAAAAGATAATTTTTCAGGGTACATTAATCTGGGTTGGAAGTTATTTTCCTTCAGGGTTTGAAATATTTCACTGCAAGCTCTCCTTGACCTGATGATATGTGTTGAGAAGTCCGTCATGATTCTGATGGGCCTTTCTTTGTAGGTAATCTATCTCTTTTCTCTAATAGCTTTTAATATCATGTTTTTGTGTTGGATTTCTGGAATCTTGATTATTATATGTCTGGGTGTAGGCCTGTTTTGGTCAAGTTTAGCTGGAGTTCTATATGCTTCGGTTATCTAAAAGTCTCTTCCTGCTCCCATGCTTGGGAAGTTTTCTGAAATTATTTCTGTAAATAGTCTTTTAATTTGGTTTGTATTGACCCCTGCTTTTTCATTCACACCTTTTATTCGTAAGTTATGTTTCCTTGGGTTGTCTTGCAGCCATTGCACTGCCACTTTCAGATTTCTAATTATCTTGAGAAAGTCTCTCCTTTCTTTTTCCCAAGTTTTCATTCTTTCTTCCAGATACGAAAGTCTATCCTTAGTTTCCTTCAGGTGGTTCTGCCAACTTTTATTGGAGTCTTTGATGTCCTGGTATTCTCTCTGAATCTGATTAATGCATTCTAATTTTTTATTTGTTTCATTCTCAGTTTCCTTTGATTTATCATCCTCCACCTTTCCTGCTATGTTTCCTTTAGAGGTGCTTAGCGATTCCCCAATTATAAGTTTCATTTCAATTCTCAGTTGGGTTAACAGTGCTGCTTTAATTTCTTTCATAGCTTCGTGGAGTTGTCTCCCCACTTCTGTTGTCAGCTCCTCTGAGAGTTTAATTTTTGGACTCCCGACCATGTCAGCATTAGCATCCCCAGAATCGGTTCTGCTGGTATCGGAGTCTGGAGACCGCCCTCTGCCTTTCCGTCTTGGCATTTTCCTGGGCTCGCCGGTGAGGCCGTGTTGGTCCACTGCCTCTCCCAAGCCTGTTTCTGCTCCGCGGATGCCTACTGCAGTGCGTGAGAGGATGGGGCCGCTGTCTGGTTAACCGTACAGGGCGGTCCGCCAAACCTCCTCTATCACCCCCAGGGCACCCGCGCCTTTCCACCACGGCCTCCCAGGAACCATGCCTAATTAGGGGCAGTTCCAGTCTCAAGATGGCTGTCCCTCACTCTCCCTCGGGGGTGGGGGGCTGGGGGCCGCCGGGTTCACTCACTTGCCTGCTCGCGAGCACTTCGCTCCATGGTTGACCATCGTCCCCGCCATCCCGCCACACCGCGACTCCACCGGCAACTCCAGCGCATATCAAGAGCACCTGGATCATACCTTCTCAGCTCGGGTCGCAGCGCTGATTGGATTCCGCTCCGGACAGAGGTGCTGCTGGTCTCTGCCTTTATTTCATTCTTTTACTCTTTCCGTGGGCTACAGTTCTCGTTTTAGATTCTTCTTGGGTCCAGAGGACCCATCTCCCTCTTTTTCCCTTCTCTCTGTTATTATATTAGTTTATATTCCAGCATTTTGATGGTGTATTCAGCGAGCCTCCCTGTCACGGGGTTATCTGGGTGGCCATCTTGGAGGAGTTGTGTCCACCTTTGAACTGAGACCCCTATGCCACTACCGAGGAATCCCCCTCACTGGACTCCACCACTGCCCCTGCTCCTCGGACAACCCCGTGGGAGGAGGTGAGGCCACCCCCACAATGACCCACATGTGCTCCACCTCTGAGGATGCTAAATGTTGTCCAGAGAATCTCTGAGACATGTGTGAACCCAGTACTGCTGAGCCAAAGATGTGTGAGGGAGGGACACTGCACTTCATCTGCCACCTGCTCACAACCACCTACGTTCTGAACTGGAAGCTTCGTGCTCCTCCCTACACAGAGAAGCCATCGGCATCTGCTGACCTCATGCCATGCGTCTTCCAGATTCACAGCCCCACAGGCAGACCGTCACCAGCTACTCCTCGCTGTTTTTATATTAGAAGAGTAGACAAATCCTACACATGGCCACCAGGTGGTTAGAAGAAACAGCCCTAGCAGCAGAAATGGCCACCCAGACTTAGGCCCAGCACTGCCTTCCTGATGAGGACATGAACTGGGACCCAGATGGGGAAAGGGGGTGAATAGGTTCACAGAATACCAAGGGGTGCCGCTGCCAGCAATGGGTCACGGGGGCCAGAAAATGGTACACAAGGACAAGCAAGGTAATGGAGATGTCACAAAAACCCAGTGAGAATCCCAGTGCCCTCTACAACCATCTCTGTGAAACCTATCATGACGACACCCCATTCAACTCTGAGAGCCTAGAGTCAGGGGATGGTAAATGCCACCTTGTCAGCCAGACAGTCAGCAACACTGGCCAAAATTGCAGAAGATCAAGGGTTTTGCAGAGATGAATTTCACTCAGTTACTAGATGTTGCCAACAAAGTCTTTGTAAACTGGGACCTCAAGGAGAAAAGGGAACTGGAATGGAAGATGAAAAGGAAGGCCTATGTCTTGGGTACTTTTCCCTTGTTGCTGAGACAAAACACCTGACACCCAAAATTAGGGAAGGAAAGGTTTATTTAGCTTACAGTTTTTGGAGGTTTCAGTCCAAAATCAGCTGACTCCAAGGCAGGGTGGCATGGCACTGAGGCAACACTTCAAGGCAGCAGCCAGAGCAAAAGGAGCAAAGAGCAAGCCTCTTCTCCTCCCTTATGTAGTACACAGGACACCGCCCCCCAAGGTGGGTGTAGCATCCACAAATCTCCTTGCCTTTGCACAGGATGAGGATGTTTACAAAGTAAGACCCCTGGCTCCCTGCTGACTCTCTCAGCTAAACTTTTGACCTTCTCAAATTGACACAATGAACAGGTAACTGCCTGTACTCTACACCCCAGGATGTAGAGCTGCTGCCTTACTTAATTAAGCCTCTAGACTGCTCGAGTTGACACAATGTATAAACCATAACAGCCTACTTGATCTCAGCAGCCCTCACCCAATCACATATCAAGACTTCCCAAGACAATAAGGAAACACAAGGAAAGGGGAAAAAGGAACCCCACCAAGGCAGAACCAACATGGGCACTGGGGAGATGAGAACATGAGCGCCCGTGTTGGGAAGCTCAAGCCCTGAACGAGGCTCCACCACAGGACTCTGAATCCAGCCTATGCAACCTGGCCAGCTCGAAACGCTTCGAAGCCTGAAATAACCTGGGATCCACAGCCCCAGGAAGCTCATGGTGAGCTTTCTGGTGGGCACAGTGGTGACGCAGCAGCTTACCCCCACCGTATGGGAGAAAGTCAACAGCACGGGAACCATCAGTGCCCTAGCCCAACAAACCTTCTGCCAACCTTGGAGGCACAGCCTCGAGGGACGTGAAGTCTCCCACCAGTTTCTGGACGTGTCTGACTGGCCCACTCCCTCGCTGGGATGAGATGGGCTTTGCAAGCTGCACGCAGCTATCACCTTTGAGGAGGGCAGCCGGCCGAGGCTCTAACTACTCCTCCCTCGGGGTGCTTACCCTCATGGAACAGTGAGAAGAGGAATGGAGCATATTCTTGACAAAGTCAGAAGGGAAGCCTGCTCCTCAGCTGACTGACAGATGGCCCAGGATCTGGGCTGAGGACGAACTCACTCACTGGCTGTAAATAGGTCCCCTGATCCAAATCGAGGTACTAGCAGGAGCGCAACCTGTGGAAGTTAAACAGTACCCTGTCCCACAAGAGACTCTCGAAGGGGTCCAGCAGCACCCGAGGAGACTCCGCAAAACTGGAATCCTGATGCCCTGCCAGTCAGCTTCAAACATCCCATTACTCCCAGTGCATAAACCAGGGACCCTAGACTGAAAGGCAAATTACAATTTTAGATAAAAGTCTGCCAAGAAAGGCTGCCGGGACCAAGTGGACATGCCTGGACCAACCTGATAATAAAACATCCCTTCCCTTGTGTCAGCTTGTCTAACAGAGGGCCTTAAAATGTAACTCGAAATGTTCCTTTGTGTAACCCCTGTCCTTACTGCCCTTGTATGACTTATGACCTTGCAATGTAATTTAAAATGTAGCAGGACATTTCTTCCTCTGTATAACGCACACTTTCTATGGCTGATGGCCTGACAATGTAATCTAAAATGTTTAAACTCCCTTAGCAACCCAAGACGCCACCCCACCTTCCAATCATAACACACTGAACCTGCCTCTGTACCTCCCCTTGCTTTCCCCGTAAAAATCCTGAAACCCCGCTGAACAGGGCTGACTCTCTGGGAGAGATTCTAGTCAAGCCCATCAGTGTAATAAGCTGCCTCCTAAACCTGCTTGGTGCTGTTTCTTCCCGTAGTTCATCTGTTTTCTGCAACAGGACTACCAACCTAGTTCTGATGTGCCTCTGGGTTCTAGAGGCCTGTGTGTGACAGGATGGAAGGGTTCCATAGTAAATATCACCATGACAGATTCTTTCAGGGTCACTCTTCGAGATTCATCCATAAAACCATTCATTAAGTGATGTTTACTGCCAGCATTTGGTATTGTTTTGTGTTAGGGGAAACTGTAGTTCATTTTCTTGTAAAGCAACTTCCATGTTCCGCCCAGGTCATGTTGAGTGCTGTCTCAGATGTGATGTTAGCTCAGTGCTGTTCTCCTGGGCTTGCTGGCTGCCTCGTTCAGGATTCAGCATTCCTGAGAATACTTAGAGCTGCAGAGAAGGGAGAGCTCGGTGTGACAGTTTGGTGGCTCATTATTTTTTTTTCCAGGAGAAGGGAGAGACTACCAACCTGTCTGAGACCTACAAGCTTTCAGTCAAGCCACAGTCACACTTCTCCCCTCCATACCCAACCTTTATTCTCTATGCAGCCTCTGCAAGCCTCAGTATCCTAATTTAGCTGCCTAGACCTAAAGGATGCCTTCTTCTGCATACAACTTGCCCCTGCAAACCAAGACCTCTTTCCTTCCAGTGGGAGGGCCCACAAATAAGAACATAAACTCAGTATACCTGCCCACGGGCATGGCTGCACCCTGCTTCAGTGTGTGGCTGAACTTCTGGCACACCAGCACCAGCAGGGCTGCCTAAGGGCTCTGACTTCCCACCAGAACACGTCTTCAAACGTGGTACAAGGCGCTAAGAAAAAGGGCTCAGCTCTATCAAGGACATGTAGAGTACCTGGGATTTTACTGCACCTGAGGAGAAGGAAGGCTGGGGATGGAATGGGAGAAAGTTACCAGACCACCAAGGTACCTAAGAGCCAAAGACAGGTTGGAGAGCTCCTGGGAACGGTAGGATTCTGTTGGCTTTGGATCACGAACTTTGATGTTACTGTGAGGCCCCTTTGCTAAGCCACAAAGAGGGGTGAAAAGGAACACCCAGTCTGGTCTGGGACCCCAAGCAGCTATCAGCTTTCACCAGTCTCAAAACTGAATTCCAGTCTTCCCCGGCCTTGGGACTTCCAGACCTCTCAAAGCCCTTCATTCTCTATGTCTTTAAAAAATGTAAGACAGCTACCAGACCCTAGATAGCAGCTTAGAAGCCTTGATAAAAGAAAACGATGAGCCCTTCTAAGAGGCATAAAGGTCTCAAATGGGGGAATGAAGCGGTAAGCCCAAAGATACCCACCTCCCTCCTCTGCAGGGGAACCTTGCAGGCTGACTGGCAGGGCACCAGGATTCCAGTTTTGCCCTGAGAGATGCACTCCCTCACCTGAAACTGCAAACAGCACAGTGGGAAATCCAGCCCAGCACATGGTGGCTGTATCTCTAGCAGGACCTCAAAAACCCAAAATCACCCCCCGGGCAGGAAGCTCAGCTTCTGAACATGAGTCTTCTGAGTCTCCTTGCTGAACAGTCCTTCCGGGAACTGCTCAGTGCTGCTCCTTCTCTGCAGAATTCCCGTAACACCTTGAGAGCACAGTGTCTTTCTGACTGTATCTGTTTCTGTCTGCTTAGCTGCCTGTAACATCACCAGCCATTTAAACTCACATGCTCAGGGTTCCTCTGCTCACCTCTGACAGAACCAAAGGAGGACATACATGTGGATAAATACGAAAAGAGGAGCAGCCTCAAGCTACCATCTCCCATTCTCAGCAGGGCAGGGGCGTTTTATAGAAGGCCCAGCCGACAATGCACAGGTCACAACTGCTTTGTCACTTCCAGGCATCTTTAGCTCATTCGTTGTCCTCTCCTGCAGAAGGAAGAGTCTCTGGCCTCCGGGGCTGGCATCTGCATATTCTGCTACTTCTTTCCTCTGGGCTGACGAGAAGTAGGGGAACCATTTGTCTGAAGAGGAAATAATTACTTTACATTGCTGGTTACATCAACACTTTTGTAAGTGCCAGAAACATGGAGTCATCTTGGATCATGATCCACACCTTTCTTCTATCTTAGTATTACGTGTTTTTACAAGTTTTTATACTTCTTTGAGAGTTAGTACCCTTACCTGAAAAATGATAATATTAATAACTAAAATTATAGCATATATTTGAGTCAACATCTGTCATATTTTAAGTCCTTAAAAAGGAGAAATCAATGTTTCTTTCCAGAAGTATCTACCTCCTTTTGGAAGAAGAGAAACTTGATCTTTGGGCTTGTTTCATATACAGGATTCATTTCTATGAACTTTTTGACAAGCCAGGGAAGCCCAGGCTGGGGAGACTACTAAGATGGGGACCATAAGCTCACTTCAGAAAGAATAAGATGAGTTAATTTCACACCATCCGGCAGAGCCAAAGTGAAACAATAAGTGCATTTATCTATTACAAGACATGATTGAAGTTAAGCTGTTGGTAATCCTCGGAATTATTCAGACTCTCCAAGCGGGGAGATGGTGGGTGGATAGAAAGAAAGAAAACCCACACAGCTCTAGGTAAATCTTTGCAACTGTTTACAAGACAAAAAGGAACTCTCTATAGAAACCGAATATAAACAGCATATGTTATTAAACTCAAAACACATGAAAGAAGAAAAGAAAGTCACATATATTTTCTCAGAGTGACAGAGTCTGAGTCAAGTTTTTAGGGAAGTTGAATAAGGCCACAAAAAAGGCCTTGGCATCTTCCAAAGATCATTAAAATATCCCCCTTTCCCCAAAATAAAAGCATTTGCCTCTTTAATATGGATGAAAGCCCACAGAATACATTAAATGCTTAGCATGCATACCCGCTGCCATGTGGTGGGAACAACTGGAGCTGCACAATGTAAGCTTCTAATTAGATAATGAAGCTCTTTCCTGTGGAACCTCTTGAAACAGATGGAGATTGTTCTCCAAAGGGCTCTTTTTAAAGTTTTCATTACAATTTCATTAAAGAGGACAGTGAATATCATTTGTTTAAGAATTAATCTTTATAAAAGCATATGGCCATGTATGTCTGTTTCTATTATTGTGTAACAAATCATCACACACTACTCTATCAGCTCATAGCTCTGATTGATGACTGGTTTCTCCTTCCAGGGTCTCATAAGGGTGAGGTCAGGTGTTGGCTTACTCCATTTTTCTTTGGAGTTTTGGGTCTTCCTCCGAGTATATTCTTGTTAGCAGATTCAGTTTCTCACAGGCCTAACACTGAAGACCATTTTCCCACTGGCTGTTAGCAAAGGGCCTAGTTCAACAGTGCGTTGAGCCCTCAGACTTTGAACCTGTCTGACTTCTTTCTACCTCTTCTCAGAGAAAACCAGCAGCTTTCAAAGTGGCTCATGAGTTAGATTAGCACCATCTGGATCTCTGTATTTGAAGGCAAACTATGCCACATGACATAGCCACTAGAAGACAGTGTGGTGTATCTCCTCACATGACAGCACTTGGTGATGGAAGCCATTTCTAGAATTTTAGTACCACATACTGGATGGTACTCACAAAGAATCTTCTGCTTCACTGACCGGTATCAGCAGCATTTTCTCTTTTATTTAAAGAAAAGTTTTGCTACTATAATAACTTTTCATCATGTCACTCCTAGAAAACTGAAGATTGGCTTCTGGGTTAATTTCTGTACTTCTGAATGTATTCATTTAGTCAAAATTTATTGAGCCACTCCATGTGCTAACACGTGTGCTGGGCTTCCTAGACACCAACTTGTAGAAGATAAGGCCTTCTATTGACTCAGATGCTGCGTCTTACCGTAGATACACTCACCACTCTGATAGGACGAAAATGTGGAAGGTGCTGTGGGGAGCACCCTCCCCCCTAAGCTCTTAGTAGGTTCAGCTTAGTGTCTTTGATCTCTGTGGCAGAGTAGCAAAGACCAAAGAGGGGCTTTACAGATGGGTTTTATCACTTACAAGTTATTCAGTCATGGGGTTATTTGTTTAACCTTTTCCAGCCTGAATTTATTAATGCATTTGGTGAGAAAAAACCAAACATACTCCCTAGGTTGGTTGGAGAATTATGAATAAAACCACACATATCAAAGTGTACAAGTAGCTTTTGGCATTTATATGCCTGTTTTTCTTTCAGTAAAAGGCTTTTTATCAGGTTATCTTCAAAAACTCAAACAGAGTGTGAACAAACTCAAGCTTTGTTTTTTAGGTTCATGATAGAAAAAAGGGTGAATTGTCCCAGTTGCTGCCCTATCAGTTGGCCCCTGAGGTTTCCATTTGCAGGATTTGAGCCAAGATTTTGTGTACGGTGCCTCACCCATCACTGATGTGCTGTAGTCAATAAGTATTTGCATTGCTTTGTCTCTTAGAGGCATTCTGATGAGTCGCAGATAACAGCTATCTAGTGCTGTGTGTGACAACTGAAGGAATCTGACTACCGCCACCCTGGCCTGAGTGGAGACCACTTGCTATGCTTGTACCCCTGCTACAAATGCATCCTCACAGGTCAGTAAGGCCAGTATGCACAGCTACACTCTATAATCCCAATCATTATCCAGCCCTGTAGTTGACAAAATCACCCAACCCACTGTGTATTCTCAAATTCTGTTCAGGGCAAATAGCCACATCTCCTTTGTATTGAACCCTCCACGAACAAAACGGCAGTGTGACTTTTTCCTTTCACAGGTCACCTTTTTTTAGGCTCATGACCCTATAAAGACCTTGTAGCCTGCATAAGAGTGAGCTGGTCTACTCTCTAGTGCCAGGACAGCCCTTCTCAGGTTTGCTCTGAAACAAACCTGTGCTGTTGATCTCATGCCTCTATTTCTGTTCCTTCTTTTGCCCTAACATTTTGGCACCCAACATGGGGCCGAGGTCAATGGGACTACTCCACTGTTCTCTATCTCTTCTTTTTGTGACTTGCCTGCTTCCTTCCCTCTCTTTTGTCATTTGCCATTTCCTGCTAACTCTCCACTCAACCCGGAACACTTCATTATCCAGATTAATGGTAAGATTGGCCCCTACCTTCCTCCAGGCCCACCTGTGAAGCGTAGGTCTGCCCCACACCATCAGGAATTCCCACAGGGAAGGCCTCTGGGTGGACTTCTGCAGATATTGGAGTAGGGACACCGGCCTAGTCTCTCAGAAATCTTCTTTGACATGGCCAGGCCATATCCACAAGAGGATTCTGGGGTCCCTAGTCCTGTTTGGGGTGTACCCCAACACAGGGCTATGAATTCCTGGCTACTCTTTTATTAGTTACTATGGGCTCCTAATTTTCTCAAATTCTGGCAGATGCTTTTAGGTTTACCTTCTAAGAAGTCTTTCACCCCTTGGTTTAAAAGGGGGGTATTTGGTCTAAGCATCTCATATTTTATTCAAGATAGACAATGCCAGCCAATGGCCTGAATTATCACACCTGACTTCCAAATTCTTCGTGACCTTGATAACAACTTGCAGAGAAATGGAAAGTGGCAGGAGACCCCTGCGCCCATGCTTTCTTCATCCTCCACTCATGTCCCTCCCTAGGCCAAACCTGCTCTGCTCACCTGTTACTCTGGGTCTTAACTCCTTAGACTCTGCCCTGACCCAGCAGCTGAGCTCACCATGCAGGTTCCGTCCCCTCCCCCTCTTGAGCCAGTGCTGCTTCCCCCAGCAGATGCAACCCAGGGAGCAGCTGGACCTTCAGCCCCTCTTTCAAGTTACCTGCTCCCTTGCAGTCCCTTCTCCTTCATCAGTCCTTCCACTCAGACAGGGCAAGGGGTTGAAGGAAGGGCCTTGTCCAGGCTCCCTTTCCATGAATGACTCACCACAGATTGCACAGAGGCTGAGATCTGGCTCTGACAACCCTGATAAACATAAAAAGTGTTCCTCCAAGTATCTCAGACTTTCAGTCTCACATGGCAAGACACATCTGATTGTGTGATTTTGTTCTCAATTCTCACACTGGGTGACAGAGAATGCATTTGGCAGGCAGTTGAATCCAAACAACCAGCAGAATCCAAACAACCCAATACACATGATGGAAAGTCAGGCTGTCCTCAAACATTTCTGCTCAACCTACCTGGGCTTACCAGGAGGGGCATCTCAGTCTTCAAAGGAGAGATCACATGATTAGACGCCTCCTGGCTGATGTGGAAAAGAATTCATATAAGGCAGTAAACCATGATAAGTTGAGAGAGAATACTAAAGGAATTGATGAGAATCCCACCCTTTTTATGTCCTGACTAATGGAGACTATGGCAAAATGTACTAATATGAATCCTGAGTCCAGAGAAAGACAGGTCTTTCTCCATTTCCAGTTCATTTCTCAGTCTGCTTTTGATATTAGAAAAAAGCTTCAAAAGTTTTAAGAGGGACCTCAGACTCCCAGAAATGAGCTCATAAATGCCTCCTTCTGCATTTATAACAACTAAGAAGTTGAGCGATGGGCTCCAAAGGAAAGACAAACTAGATTAATGCTGCAAATCCTTGCCCCTGCTGTCCATCCCTCTTGAATAGGGGCTTTTGCCAGCTCTCCGGGCTCCTGTTACAGATGTGGCAATGATGGGCACTGGGCAAAAGTCTGCCCCAATCCTCCTTCCCCTAACTAGGCCATGCCCCATTTGTGGCCAGTGGGGATATCAGAAGGTGGATTTTCCCCACCAGGGATGCCCTCCCAGCTAGAGTAAGACCTCGTACAGAAAGCCCCAGCCCACTTCAGATGGCCTGTTCACCTGTTGGCTTTAAAGTGGAGGACTGATGGTGCCTGGGGTCCACTGCCCTCACACAAAGTAATGGAACCCAGTGTGGTGAGGATGGTAGCCAGTAAGGTCATTTCCTTGTGAGTACTAGGGCAAGCATTCCTGTACTTGAATTCCAGGGGCCACTTGCTTACTCTCCTTTTCTTGTCATTGGAATGAAAGGAATCTGACAGCTCCTGTTACAGACACCCCCAGTGTATTGTACAATAGAGAAAGTGACCCTCCTACATTCATTCTTACTTATTGGCCATGCTATAACCCCTACTAGGCAGGTACCTTATGCGTAAACTGGAGCCATGCTCTATATGACCACACTCCTTGAGCCTACAAGAGTCTCACTTCTCTGCAGGTAGATGAACCTGAAACAATCTGCCTCATCCCTGCCTTATCTCTATAACATGACCTCTTTTAATCCCCCAGATCTGGGACACTAGTATCCCCCAAATAGCCTCCCACCACACTTCTATGAAAATTTTACTGTAGGATCCTACTCATTTTATTTCAGCTCCTCAGTACTTCCTTTCTCCAGAAGGACTGAGGGGAATCAAATCCATTATTGATCACCTTCTGGGGCAGGAATCTTGATCCCCACCAACTCTTCTCACAATGCTCCCATTTTTCCTGTCAGAAAGCTTGATGGTTCCTTCTACTTAGTACCAGACCTTCACAAGAGCAATGCTGCTGCAATTCCTATCCGTCCTGTGGTACCTAACTATTACACTGCCCTACCCCATGTACCCCTTGATACAACACACCTCTCAGTCTTGGACCTTACAGATTCCTTCTTCACAACTCCCTGACCGCTCTGCTCAAAATTTCTCTGCATTCTGCTGGACTGATCCTGATTCTAACTTCACACAGCAATTGACCTGGACAGTTCTGCCACAGAGGCTCTGTGACAGCCCCATCTCTTTGGACACGCTCCCAGCAAGCACTCGCCAACTCTGACCAAAGCTCTCGTGTCCTCATGCAGTATACTGATGACCTCTTCCCCTGTAGCACTGCATACAACATATGCAGCACTCAGACTGTTTTCTTCCTTAACTTTCTGGCAGGCAGGGTATCTTAGTTACTTTTCACTCATTGCTGAGACAGAATACCTGATGCCCAAAATTAGGGAAGGAAAGGTTTATTTCTTACAGTTTCTCGGGAGCTTCAGTCCATACTCAGTTGACTCCAAGGCAGCGTGGTGTGGCCGGGCTGCCATTCATGGCCACTACAACAGCAAGTCACGCTGGCGAGAGAGAGAGGGCAGAAGTGAGCAAGAGGAAGACCCGCCTCCTTTACACTGTACCTCAGCTCCACCCCTGGGAGACTGTAGCACTCACATCACCAATCCCAGCTCTAGACAACAAACCAATCACAAGAGCCAGACTCAGACCCATCAAAAGTATATGAGGACTTGGGGGTACATAGTATCACCCAATACACAGGGGTCATAGGGCCTCTAAATTAAGGTCCAATTTGTGTCCCCAGCGGCAACTTACTTAGAATTCTGTATCACTCCCAACACCAAAGAAATCTCAGAGGACACAAAAATCACAATTTCCTTTCTTTCCTTCCCCAAGACTACATGAGTACTTCTCTCTTTCTAGGAATTAGCAAGATATTTTAGGCTCCGAATCCATAACTTTGCTGCCATCCAGGCTACTTTGTGATTCCTCCAAGGGTGAACTCAGTGAGCCCCTCACTCCTGATTCTTCATTAACTCATGCACTTCAGGATCTGAACAAGGCCCTAACTAAGCTCCAGCTTTGTGGCTTCCCTATCCTAGTAAACCTTTCCATCTTTCCATCCGTGCTGCAAGGCCTCGGGCATTGGGATTCTTGATACAGCCTGAGGAGACACCGTGCTCCCTGTGGCTTGCGCCTCTGAATAGCTGGACTCCATCTGCCAGCTATGGCCGCTTTGCTGGCTGATGCTGCTCTCCTTATTCCATCAGCCCCTCCAGGTCTAGTCCTCCCTTGGGTTGTAGGATCTGCTAATCCACAGGGCTCTTCGTTCCGATTCTCTGTCTAGAACTCAGGGCCTGCACACTCCCTTAATACAACCTCTGGTCTCATTTCACTGCAGGCCCTCCTCTAAACCCTGCCTCACTCATACCCAAGCCTGACTCTAAGGGGCCTTCAGGCGACCACTCCTGTGCTGAATTAATGTATTTCTCCTTAAAAGTTTTTTATGGCCTGACCTCTACTCACATCACAGGTGTCCCTGAATGGTTTACTGATAGCAGTGCCTCTAAAACACCCTCTTATCAAACCACTGATGTTATAGTAAAGGGCTATCACAATGACTGTGCTCCCCCAGGGAAGTAATTAGGCAGCCTAACTTCCAAATCTCACCATGCAGTCTACTACCAGTCGTATCTAAAATGTACTCCCTGGTGGCTTTACCCCCTAGCTATAACACTTCCAGGAGTAGCTGTCATTAAGGTAGATTTGGATGTAGAGGTCTTAGCAGAACACCTCGCCCTTGCATTAAATGCCACTCACAAGGCTATGACATTATTAATAGGTAAGACAACCCAAATGGAAAAAGTAATTTTATAAAATTGCATGGCTTTAGATCTCCTTAGAGCTGCCCACATGAGCACATGTGCACTGCTTCATACAACATGCTGTACTTTTATAATCATGGCAATGTAATTGCAACTCTCCAGAAGTTAGACGTCCAGGTCCAAGGCCATATGAGAAATGTCTCAGGACCTCCTGCAGAGTTCATAGGATTCATGGAAGTCCACTGCATTATCTTGGATTCTTCATTTTATAGTATCTGTGTCCTCTTTCTATTCACCTGATTATTATTGCCATGCCTGATCGATATGTTTCAAAGATTTCTCACCAAGAGGATTGCCACCACTTCAAAGGTGTTTGCTAAAGACCACATCAATACAGTCTTTCTTCTTCAGTCCGACTGACATCCGCCCTACACACACACTCAGTCCTAATCAGCAGAAAGCAGTTAAGGAAGAGATACGCCACCCATATTCCTTATCTAACAACAGAATCTGGAATAAAGGAATCTAACCACCACCATCCTAATGTGAGCAGGCATCCCTTCCTCCTGCCATGCTTTCACCTCTGCTGCAGATGTATCATCATGGGTCCGTGAGGCCCAGTAGGCACAGCTACACCTTGTAACTCCCAATCATTGATCAGCCCTGCACTTGACAAACAAAATGCAACTTTCCCTATTCAAAGCTCCATTGTGACTTTTTCCTTTCATGCCCCTTTTTATGCTCGTGATCCTAACAGACCTTGTAGCCTGTAGGATAGCAAGCTAGTCTGCTCCCTAGTGCCAGTGTCCCCTCTCAGGTTTGTTCTGAAGTAAACCTGTCCTGTTGAGCTCAAATCTCCCCTGTTTTCCTCTTTTGCCCTAACAATAGTAATTACCCTAAAATAGCAATAAATCAGTCAGTAGTACAGAGATTCCCAAAGGACTTAGAAACCGACCCTGGTACACGTATGCCAAGTTCCTCTATGCCAAGGACCTCTCTGAAAGTCTTCCTTGCACTGTTGATTTGCTTAGCAGATCTTCCTTTGCAGCAGGCGATATAATATAATACAATATAATATAATATAATATAATATAATATAATATATTACGCACAATGCCTGGATGACTCCAGATTTTGTATCAGAGGAAGCTGAGTCAGTAAGAAAAGCATTGATGTACATGTTTTTTCAAGTTTTTTTTACTTGGGTCCTCTGTGAACTTGTGGAATTCATTCCACAGAAGACAGGTGTCAGACCTAATTATGAGAAGGACATCCTGTGGGTATAAATAAACAGTAGAAATTTGAGACAATGTAGCTCTTAGTCCATTACCTGATGAGTGACTTTGAAAAGATAAATAGATTCAAATATAAGATAAGGCCAGGAGAGATTCTCTAACCGAGTTGCTAAATATTGTCAGTCTCTGAATTTTAACTATAGTTATTCACAGTAAAATCTTTAAAAGCTCACAGTAATTTTCTGATTCTGGATTGAAAAGGAACTTCAATTAAGAAAAAATATTATCATATTTTAATGTTTCTTCTTCCATTCTTAATCATGTTTGCTGAAAAGGAAATTTGTGGTGCATTGTATACAAGACAGATGAGGACCACTCTTAGCTTTTAACCGGACTTCACCGTAATCCATAGATCTCTTTTAATCTACTTGATTAAAATAATATAATAATTTAATGTAGAGCTGTTGAAGAAGATATGGATGTTTCTATAATTTTTATTGCTTAGGGAAGAATGTTAATCTTTCACTCTTCCACAAAGATGATAAAGATTTTAATATATATATTATGCAATGTATATATATATATATATCTACCATATGCATATATATACACACACAAACATATGCTTATATATGCACACAGTAGTCTCCCTTTACCTACAGTTTTCCTAAAGTGCTACACTGAACTACAGTTGCAGTTACCTATAGTCAGTCACAGTTAAAAAAATTTGCTGTAGTATAATGAGGAATTAAGATATTTTGAGAGAGAAGAAGCAAGCCCTCCCTGTGAATCGGTACCATGTGTGGGTCACCGAGGGGACAGCCAGATGCCATCCTTCTCCAGTGAGTCAGCACCATTCATGGACTGCAGGGGAAGACAACAAGAAACCACCAAGAAGTAAGCCCTCCCTGGTAATCAGCGCCATGCATGGGCCACTGAGGGGAGAGCCAGGTGCCAGTCCCTTCTGGCTCATGGACTGAGAAACAAGAAGAGCCAACCCCTGTATCCCCAAGCAATGATGGCTATTGAAGTGGAATATAGTTTAATGCTTGTAGTGATTAGTATTTCCCTGACTGTGCAGTTCTAAAGCCAGTGGTCTGGTTATGTATTTGGAGGACAGCAATACCCAGTGTAGCATCTATGGGGGATCTCCTTCTGAGGGTGGTGACCATTGTTGATTCTCTATTGTCTTGTTTTGAAGTCCTATGTCATTTTCATTGTTTTGCTGGGTTGGGTTTTACTGGGATTTTTGTTTGCTTGTTTGTTTGATTGATTTTGTTATACCCAATGGCATGGGCAGTTATTTCAAAGATAACAAAAGAGGTTAAGCCGCTAAGATTAGATGTACTAGGGAAAGTTGTTAAACCACTGGCTAGAAAGATTTTCACTACTGCAGTAACTTTTCAGTAACTTTTAATGATGAGACAGTGAATGTGCACTATTGCTGTCTGAATTCCAGGGACAGAGAACATGGCATCATGATATTTGGTCCCTAAGCTGCTGTGCTCCAAAATAAGAGCACTTGTTTTCAAATGTGAAGTCTCTTTAAACAGATCAACTTGGTGGTCAGGGTGAAGGAGGAGAGGGAGTCAGAGACCTTCTGGTGAGGGTTAGAAGAAAATTTGGGGCATGTGACCAGCATCCAACCCATGAATCACAGCTGAAAAGCAACTCAGAAACACTCTTTCAGAAGTAGAGAGTTTTAAATGCTTAGATTGGCAATTTTCCCTAATGGAGAAAGCAGACTCAAGAATACAAAAAAGAAGAGAAAGAAGAATACTTAGAAATGTTCTTTTGAGTGACTGTTTTAAATTAAACAGAATCACAAGCCTTGCCTTTGTTGTCCAGAATTGCCTTTGCTACTCTAGGTCTCTGTTGCTTCCAGATGAATTTTAGGAAATTTATCTCTAGCTCTGTGAGGTATGTTATTTGTATTTTGATCAGGAGTGCATTATATCTGCATAACAGTTTCGACAGCATGGTCATTTTCAAAATGTTGGTTCTTCCTATCCATGAGAAAGAGCTATCTTTCCATTTTCTGATATCCTCTTCAATTTCCTTTTCAGAGTACTGTAATCTTCAGTATACAGATCCTTTACCTCCTTAGATTGATTCTTAAGTATTTCATTTTTTTTTAATGCTATTGTGAAAGATGTGGTTTCCTTAATTTCTCTCAGTAAGTTTGTTGTTTGTGTACAGGACTGCTATTGATTTTTCAGTGTTGACTTTGTATCCAGTTGAATTTGGTTTTTAATTCTAATAGTATTTTGGTGGAATATTGGGGTATTCAATGTAGAGCATCATGTCATCTCTAAATAGTGATAGTTTAACTTTTTCCTTTCCAGCTTATTCCTTTTGTTTCTCTCTTTTGTCTAATTGCTCTAGGTAGTGTCTCCAGAATTATATTAAATAGGAGTGGTGATGGTGGGCATCCTTGTCTTGTTTCTGATTTTAGGATGAAAACATTCAGTTTTTGTCCATTTAGTATGATGCTGGTTGTTGGTTTGTCACAGATGGCTTTTATCAGATTGAGGTAAAGACCATCTGTTCCAATTTTCCATAGGGTTCTTATCATGAATGAGTGCTGGACTTTATCAAAACATTTTTCTGAATCTATTGAGATGATAATACAGTTTTTGTCTTTGGCTTTGTTGATGTGGTATATTATGTTTATTGATTGGTGTATGTTGATCCATCCCTGAATTCCTGGAATGAATCCCACTTGGTCATGCTGTATAATCTTCTTGACGATTTGCTGCATTCTGTTTGCTAGTATTTTGTTGAGGATTTGTGCATCTATATTCATTAAAGAGATTGGCCTATAGTTCTCTTTTTTGGTTGAGTCTTACTCTGGTTTTGGTGTCAGAGTAATACTTGCCTCCAGGAATGAGTTAGGGAAGATTGCTACACGTTCAGTTTCATTAAACAGTTTGAGAAGTGTTGGTGTTAAAACTACTCTAAATTCAGCCATAAATCAATCAGGACCTGGGCTTTAATTTGTGGATATATTTTTAATTATATTTTCAATTTCATTAACTGGTATTATTTATATCTTCTTGATTCAACTTGGTAATTAATATTTCTAGGAACCCAACTATTTCTTCGGTTTTCTGTCTTATGTGAGTAAAGATTTTTGAAGTAGGTATTGATGGTCTTCTGAATTTCCACAAGATCTGTAGTGATTTCGCCCCATTCATTCCTTATTGCATGGATTTGAGGTTTTTCCTTCCTTTTTTTTTTTTGATAAGGTTGACTAGGGGTTTTTCAGTTTTATTTATTCTTTCAAAGAAGCAGCTCTTCAATTCACTAATTCTTTGTATTGTTTTCTTAGTCTCAATCGTGTTAATTTCTGCTCCAGTCTTTATAATTTCCTGCCTTGTATGGGCTTTGGGCTTGTATTTCTCTTCTTGTTCTAGAAGATTGAGGTGCAACATTAGGTTGTTTATTTGTACTTGTTCTGTTTTCCTAATTTCAGAACTTACCACTGTAAATTTTCCTTTTAGGACTGCTTTCATTGCATCCCATAGGTTCTGGTATGTTCTTTTGCATTTTTGAATGATTGTAGATACAGTTTCATTTTTCAAAAAATTTCATCTGTGGTCCATTGCTTGTTTAGGAAGGTGTTATTTAACTTTTATGTTTTAATGGAGTTTTTGTGGTTTCTTTTGTCATTAATTTCCAGTTTCATTGCAACATCGTCAGAAAATATGCAAGGGATAATTTCAATTCTTTTGCATTTACTTAAGTCTGGTGTATGGGTTAGTACATAATTTATTTTACAGACCATCACATTTGTACCTGAGAAGAATGAGCATTCTGATGTTTTTGGATGGAGCACTCTGTAAATGTCTACTAAGTTCATTTGTGTGTGGGTTTGGTTCATTTCTGGGTTTTTTGTTTGTTTTGTTTTGTTTGTTTGTTTGTTTTGGCTAAGTTTTTGTCTAGTTGCTCTATTTCTTTGTGACAATAGTTTATTAAGGTCCTCCATCACAATTATGCTATTATTCATTTGATTTTTCATGTCTATTAATAGTTGTCTTGTACAGTTGTGTGTTCTCATATTTGGTACATATATATTTATGATTGTTATCTCTTCATCTTTAATTTTTCCCCTAACATTGTGTAGTGACCTTCTTTGTCTCTTTGGATCATTCTTGATATGAAGTTCACTTTGTCTGCCAACAGAATAGCTAGCTCTGCTTTTTTCTGGGTTCATGTTTTATGAAGGATTGTTTTTCATCCTTTGACTTTTAGTCTATGGGTTTCTTTTTGAGTTAAGTATATTTCTTATATAAAGCATATTGTTGGATTTTGTTTCTTGAACCATTGTGCCAGTGTCTTTCTTTTGATTGATAAATTGAGGCCATGTACAATGATAATTGGTATGTATTGGTGTACCATTATAATATTTTCCTGCTGTTGGTCCCTTCTTTTCCTCTCTATTTAATTGCTTGCTCCACTCAGTGGTTTCTTTCTGTTGTTGTTCTTGGGATTATGTTCATTTTTATCTTTGTCTACTTTACCTTTCAGTACTCTTTGTATCATTGGTTTTTTAGACTTTAATTTCTTCAGTTGTTCTTTATTATGGAAGTATCTTATTTCTCCAGTAGTTTTTTGTTGTTGTTGTTTTGTTTTGTTTTTGTCCTTTTGAGCCTTTTTGTGTCACTATGTAGTTTAGGCTGGACTTGTGCTCACTTTGCAGCCCAGGTTAGTCTCAAACTTACAACAATCCTCCTGCCTCAGCCTCGCAAGTGCTGAGGTTACAAGCATGCACCACCATGCCCATTAATTTTGAAAAGTAATTTTGCAGTGTACATCAATCTAGGTTGGAAGTTGTTTTCTCTCAGGACTTGAAATATTTCACTCCAAGCTCTTCTTGACTTGAGGGTTTGTACTGAAAAGTCAGCCATGATTCTAATGGGCTTTCTTTAAAAGGTGATCTGTTTCTATAACCACTTTTAATATTCTGTTCCTGTGCTGAATTTCTGAGACCTTGATTACTATATGTCTGGGTGTAGATTTACATTGACCATGGCTAATTGAATTTGTATATGCCTCACTTTTCTGCATATCGGATGCTTTTCCCATTTTGGGAAATTTTCTGCTATTACTTCTGTAAATATTTTTTTAAGTCACTTGTGTTAACTCCTGCTTTTTCATTGACACCAATGATTCTTATATTATTTTTGTTGGCATCATCTTGAAGCTGTTGAATTGTTATTTCCTAATCTCTTGTTACTTTCATGATTGCTATCTGTGATCCTGTCTTCAAGGTCTGAAAGTCTGTCTTCAGTTTCATTCAAGTGGTTTTGTCAGCTTTCAATGAAATTTTTAATTTCCTGGATATCTGTTTGAATCTGTTTCATGCATTCTATTTCTTTCTTGTATTGATCATTGACAGTTCCATCCTCTTCCTATCATCATCTATTTTTTTAATCTATACCTACACTACATTTGCTGAGCAATTGCTTTATAATTTTTACATTTCTTTTTGTTGTTGTTGTTGTTGTTGTTCCTTAGAGATTATTTCTGATCTGATTTCCTCTATAGACTCATGGATTTATTTCTTTTCTCAGCTGCTGTCATTTCAGAAATGTCATGTGTGTGCCTTCCAATTTCTTTTATTTAGGTGTCTCCTGGACCTGTTCTGGGTAGAGTGGAGGTCCAAGATTGCATTTTGTCATTTTCTATTTCAAAAATTTTTGTTTTGTTTTTTCTGATGATCTTTGTGAGTTTCTGTAGTAGGTAGCAATATCATTAGTATCAAGGCCACTCCAGTAAAAGTCTTTTCTTCAGGGATGTCTTCTGTATATAGGAAATTCTTGGTTTTTCTCTATCCCAAAAGCCTACCTTCCCAATTAATTAAGGATTCAGATGTTTTTATCTTTTTGGCTCTGTCCTCAGTTCTTTGGTATAGGACTATGATGAAGTTATTACCCCAGAGCTTCCCAGTATTGTTACAGTAAGATTACAACAGTTATGACATCCTGGCTAAAGTATTAAATTGGCAGTATTACGATATTACTTCAGCACAATCTAGAAACTGACAAACTATGGTAACTATTGATTTTGTACTTTAGATCATATGAGCAAAGTCTATAGTTAAACAAGTGGACTGATCATAAATTAGGAGTTTGCATGAAAAAAGTTTTCCCTTGGTAGCATGGTTGTACCCTGTCATGAGGAAAAAGGAGGATAGTGTATCAAACAACGATAACTGAGAAAGTTGCAGAAGGAAGACTGGAGGACAATGAGTGGTCATGAAAGGTCTGGGAAACTAGAGAACAGGGTAGAAAAGAAGAATGAAGCAATATTCTAGTGATTATATAATTGGTCTCTATGTTTGGGGATGGGATTAGTTTTCTACGGCTGGAGTTCTTCCCCACCATTTAAAAAAGAGAGAAAAAAGAAAAATTGAAGAAAGAAAAAGAAAAAAGGAAGAAGAACAAAAAAGAATAAGAAAAGACAAATGAAAGAGGAAAAAAATGACAGAAAAGAGCCAGTCACTAAGTCCTGGCTGCTTTCTGCTGTATGCAGGTCCCACAGTGTGGCTCTAATCTTGTTTTTTGCGTATCCTTTCCTCTCCTATCCACCCCACTGCTCTCTCTATACTGATCTCCATGTCTTACAAATATGTCTTAGGACTTTGACACTCAGTGGTTCGATCTGACTGTCCTTATGTACCTAATAGGTGCTTAAGGGCGTCAACTGTCAAGTGCTGTTTGCCAGCAAAACATTTCCCTATCAGTCTAATTTTAAATGACT
This sequence comes from Dasyprocta punctata, assembly GCA_004363535.1. Classification (NCBI taxonomy): domain Eukaryota; kingdom Metazoa; phylum Chordata; class Mammalia; order Rodentia; family Dasyproctidae; genus Dasyprocta; species Dasyprocta punctata. Next base: position 38,661 of record RJWM01011110.1, on the reverse strand, counting down.
GTTCTTTAGCCACTCTAACAATTTGTCTTTTATTGTCTTTCTGCATAATATCTAACACTGTGCAACCTACAATTTATTTACTTGTTTATTGTCTCTTTTTACAAAAAACGAGGTTTCTGGTTGGAAGGATCTTTCTGGGTATTGTTCACTTAATTTATGCATAATCCTAGAACAAAAGAATGGCTGCCATTAATTGGCCTTAATAAATCATTACTGAATGTATGAGTGAACTGCCTAGATTCAAACATTAGTTTCTGTACACATTCATGGCAAAACCTGAGAACTTTAACTTCAACATCTTTTTGTTTCCTCAACTTTAAAATGGGGGCAATTGGTTTTAGCATAGATGTTTAAAGTAAGTTTTGAAAGCAGTTATGTTTGTAACGTGGTTAGAGTAGTTTGCAGCACATGATAAGCACTTCATGCAAATTATTATTTATTAACACTTATTCACATTAGTTCAGTCATTACTCAAAAAGCTCAAAAATGCTATAATCCATCCCACCAAAACTTGTAACGGATATGTTCTACCTCCCTGGTTTGATGCTAGTCATTGAGATACAGATTTTGATGAGTAGTTTCTTCCTAAAGGAAAACATTTTTCATGAAGGAAACATGAATATAAATCATGGATTTCAATACAAGTGCAAAAAGTGTATGATTGAACATTTCAATATATATTAGACTTATGTATGTTTACATAATAAATATATACATGGCCTAAATTTAAAATACGGTATATTAGAGTTCAGGTATCAACTGGTACCTAGCTGCCATGTAGGACTTGTCTTAGGCTTTTCTGAAACCCTAATTAACATTCCTTCAGGAAACTGATACTTTGACCATGATTCTATAAATATCAAGGGATATTACCGTTTCACATCTCCTTTTCTTCTGGCTTTTGTTGTCTTTATTTGCTCAAAATCATGCAAAAAATTACATTTGGTCTGTCAAAAACATCAAAAGAGAAAATGTGCAAAAGTCAGTGGAAATTAGAGGGATGGAATTTTACTAAACAAAAGAAAATTTGATAACATATTTTTATCCTACAAATGTTCACGTTCCTCAACATGAACCACCAGGTTTATTCACCTTCATTCCTTCATTCCATATGTATGCTTATGTATATATGTGCATGTGTGTATGTGTATATATATATATATATATATATGCTCTTGATTTTTGTGGTGTGCTATCAATCAGGAAGAATTTGCAAGTATTTTAAACTGCAGTGTTACAAATGTGACTATTGCCAGGAACAATAATAATAATTGGACTTAGAAAATATTCAAGAAATATGAAATTTAAAAAACAGGTGGAAAAAAGACAGGTTCTTCATTTTTCATTGCTTCTTTACACAAGAGAGGGACAAGTGTTTTCTTGGAGTAAAAGAAAATAGAAAAAAGAATAACTGCGAATTATGCCATCAATATATTATCACAATTATATTAATCACTTTGCTTTGCTTGTATGCATGTGTGTATGCATTTTTCTTTTGATGATTCCAAAGATGTATCAATGTTAAAAGTAATAAAATGGTAAGTTTTAAAACAAATGGAAATATTTCCTCCAAGAGAGCATCTTGGAGACTGAGATTGTCCTTTAATAGGGTTTTCAAGAGGCCCCTTTAAAAGCCAGTCTGGTCAGGGCACAGTATGCCTGCTATGTGTTCTAGTCAAAGAATGTATTAATTAGTTGTTCACTACTGTGACAAAATGCCTGTGATAATGAACTTTAAAAGAGTAAAGGTTTATTTCAGTTCATGACTTTAGAGCATTCAGTCCATGGTTACTTAACCTGATGCTCTAGGCCTCATAGCTGATTGAGTAAAATGTTGGGATACTCAATCTAAAGTGACACAAGAATCAGAGAAGGGAGGCAGCAGGGTAGAAAAAGTTTAACGCGGGCACGGAGGGAGCCACCACAGGAAGGACTCTGTGACGACTCTGCAGACAAAGGAGTGGAGCAGCTTATATAAAGTTGGGCAGAGGAGGGGTTTGGGAAGCTGAGGTAACCTCCTTAGGAGGTAGTGGCCCAATGGGATTGGACTAAGCCCGGGCAGAGGTGGGAGTTAGGAAGTCGACGTAACTTCCTTGGGAGGTAGTGAGGTGGGATTTAGGAAGTCAACGTAACTTCCTTTATGAGGTAGTGACAGGCGATTGGGCTATTTTTTGCGTGCACGGGCTTTGCCAAGGGTTTATGGGAAGAAGGAGTTGCAGAGATTGCTGGGAAGAAGGAGCACCGTCGCCATTATGACTGGGTGGATCTTAGGCAGGGGAGCCCTCTCAATAGCTTTGCACATCATGGCAGAAGGGCCCAGGATCCCAGTATTCTCTCCAAGGGAACACTTTCTCTCATGACCTACTTCCAACTGAACTCCACCTCCTAGAGGGTCTATTCCTCTAGTAACCTTTAAATGTCACTTTGAGGACCTGCAAGATTCAATGTGTAGCAAAAAGTAGCATGTTTTGTGACTTTTAGGAAAAAAAACACAAATGATAATCGACTTTGACTATAACTTTCTCTTTATTTTTTTAATTTTTTTTTTCATTTTGAAGAGAATAAAACCAAACCAAACCAAACAGAACAAAGCAGATCAGAACAGAACAATGCAAACAACACAGGACTTGAAAACAAGACAACAGGAAACCAACAGTGGCTGCCATAATGTCTCTTGTTTTCTTTGAAATAATTGTCCATACCTTCACACATAATAATTTTGAACAAAATAGTATAAAACCAATCAAAACAAAAGAATGAAAGCATTACAGGCATTCAAAACCAGACAATAGGAAATCAACAATAGCTACCATAATGTCTATTGTTCTCTTCAAAATAGCTGTCCACACCCTCACACATATTGAAATCAAATAACAGAAAACAGACTAAAACCAATCAAAACAAAGAATACTACAAAGCAAGATGATGGGAAACCAACAATCGCTACCATGATGCCTCATTTTCTTCAAAACAGCTGTTCATATCATCACACAATAAAATCGATTCTTGCAAACTCTTTAGGAGAAATTTTAGGTATGTATAATCCTATCCATGTACATCTATCCTTTCTGTATTAGAGGAAAAAGAAAAAAAATACAAGAAAACAAGAAACAAAAGAGACAAATAAATAGCAATAACAGAAAACTCAAATGATAACAATATAGGCTTTCCAAACAAGGTTGTAGAAACATAACAAAGGTTGTTATTTTGCATAGTTATCTTCAAAAGGGTTGCTCAGATTACCAGATGCAGTTTCTTACCCTTTCACAATATTTATTGAAGATTTTACAACTTTTCCTTTCATCTTCTTTTTCTACTGAAAGTGGGGTAGGAAGAACCCCAGTTTCCATATTCTTCAAAATGGTATTATTATTTTGCTTCAGAGTTTGTGGAAATTCCTTGTTCATAATCAGTTCAAGTGATTGTCATATCAAATATTTCCCAAAAGGAAAGTTTATTGTTGACATAGATGGGATTTGGAGATGTGAATTTGATCACAATTTGATTTTGAATCACTTCACACTTCTGAAGGTCAAGTTCTTTATCTATAGATTGGAATAAAGGAAGCTACTTCAGTAGAAAACACTAGATGATGTGTTTTGTGTGTGTGTCAATAGGTACACAGATACACATATACCATATAACATGTATTTTATACTGCTATATTTAATATAGATTAATTACAGCTTTGTTGACATTAAGTAATCTAACACAGTTACCAAATCAAGAAAATGTGTTGGATCAGACCGTTAGATATCACCCTGGATAGCTGGCCTTTTCTCCTTTCTGTGATACACCTGGCTGTTACAGTGGGTGAATGTGCTATTGCATGGGCTGGGACAAGGCCAGTAATGCCAGAGAACGTCTGACAAACACAGGGCAGACCCCTGGGGCAAAATCATCCAGTTTAAATTCAGGACTACAAAAGGAAATTGTGGACTCCTGAAAATATTTGTTAATGGTAAGCCTTTTTTAATCCCTCAAATGTTACTGTTTTCACAAATTACAAATGTCTGCTGACACCTGTGGCTCTTCCTTGAGCAGGAAGACCATCGCCAGCAATGGCGGGGAGCACGGAGCTCCGCGGAGTGTGGCCAGGGCTGCATTTCGCCTCCTGCTGCTCCAGTCTGTGCTCTCACTGGTCCATCCCCACCGGGCACCAGCCTGCTGACCAGGGCAGCCCGCTGCCTCCGCGGGCATTCGAATCTTCACTCACTTCATTGCACTGGACTCTTCTCCCCAGCTTTCTTTTATCACTTTCCTGTTTTATTCCTGTGTCTGCTCAGATTTCCCTTGTCTGGCAGAGGTTCCCCAGTCATCTGATGTGAAAAGCACCAGCCGTCAACTCCGTCCTCTTAGACTGTCTCATGTTTGGCCCCTATATTTAAAAAACTTTTTATTAGTCAGTGTCTGCAGTATATTATGTTTACTTTCCTAGTACAGACTCGGTCCCTGCACATAACGTATCTGGATTCCTTTCCTCATCCTCTCCCCACCCCCTGCTCCTCTACCACCTCACCTGCCTCCGCTTTGACAAAGTTCTGTGTCTCTGTTTCCTAGTATCTGTCTTCTACTGTGCTTTTCATTTACGATTTGGGTTTCTCACATAAGACAAACCACATGCTGGTGAAGCTCGTGTGTCTGATGTACTCCACTGAGCATGGTCTCGAGGGCATCCATTTTCCTACAGACAACTCAAGGTTTTCTTTATGGCAGAGTAGTTCTCCATTATGTAAATGCCACATTTTCATTATCCACTTATCTGCTGATGGACATATTGGCTGCTTCCGATTTTTAGTTGCTACGGATTTTGCTGGTTTGAATATGGGCATGCGTGTGTCAGTGTAACTATCACACAATGTCTTTGACTCTTTAGGGAAGATACCTAGATGGAGAATAGCTGGGTCAAATGGAATTTCTAGTTTTAGCTTTTTGAGGACTCTCCAAACTGATTTTCAAGTGGCTGCACTGGTTTATACTCCTACCAACAGTGTAGAAAAGTTCTGCTGTTCACAGATTTGTCTTTCGTGCCTAGTACAGAAAAGACACTCAACAAATGTGTCAGATAAATGAAAGATTTAAGTTCCTGTGCCAGGCACTTTTATATGCAAGTAAAACTTAAATGAATAAAGTTTATATGGATTACAGGGGTCTTAGATTTTCTTCTCGTGTATAAAAGTAATTATTTTCACACAATTAGCCTACTTACAAATATAAAGTCATTTCATTAGGGAGACAGAGATTTACAGGGAAAGGCTCAAGGCTGCATTTGTTTTGGAGATGGGAATTGACAGAATGACATTTTCTGCTTGTTTGATTTGCTTGCTTTGGTTTGATAACATTTGTTTTAAGTATAAATATTTCTACCTCCCTTTCCTCTCTCTCCCCAATCGCCTTGCATTATGAAAGACTCATGCAGACTCCTAATGAGAATGGTACAGGAATTAGTTTGTTTATGTTCAAAGTTTTGTCCCTAAGGCAAAGATTCAACAATATTAATTAATTTCATAATTTTCAGAGTCAGTGTGACTTCTTTGGTGATTTGTTTTATTTGCTTGGTTTTATTTACATGAGTTCAGTAATTACTACTCACTAGTGCACAAAAAACTTCTTCATGTGTGGCTTTTAAAGAAGTTCTAAATTATGCTAAAACAGGGGAAAAGATCTTTACCAGGACATTTTGTATACCCTCTATGGGTATAATTCTGGCTTTTGTGAGCCAGAGGTACTTACTTGTCTTTACCAGCCTGCCTATGGATACCTAAACCAATAGCTATCCAATTTATGTGTCTGAGTCTAGCCTGATCTGCTTAGAACTTCAGGAATATACTTTTTCATTCTAAAATCACCCCATTTGTCTATACTCTTGGCCCACTGGAAGAGGAATTGTTTTTAGCTTCTTTTAAAGCAAGGATTCCTTAGGCATAGACCAGATCAAACCAGTTACAAGGCACACATTTTAGAATCAATTCTCATTTCTAAATTATTTGCATTACTTCAAATTTCTAAAATAAACATGTTTTACTGCACACAGAAAAGCCTACAAAAATAAATAAAAAATCAAGAACTGAGAAGACAAGGCACAGATGCGGAGAATGGATTCCAAAAGATACACGACAAAGGACAGTCACTCAGAATGTATCAGGAGCATTCAAACTCAGCAATACACAAGTGCAAATTCCAACTTAAAAATGACAAAACGTGTGAACACTTACTTACCAAGGAAGGTATGCAGATAGCAAATAAGTATATGAAAAGACTCACACCATGTGCCATAAGGAAATTGAAATTTCAAACGACAACAGCATGTTAATACACACCTGTGAAATGATAGAAGACCAAAACACCAATGACACAAAATTCCATGCAAATACAGAGTGACAGAAATCTTACTCATCTCAGTTGATGAGGGGATAAATAAGGCAGTAGAATATTATTCAGTGGTAAAAAGATGAAGCAAGTTATGAAAAAGATACGTAAAAATTTAAAATCATATTACCAAGTGAAAGAACCAACTCAAAAAGCCTTCAGGCTGTATGAGTCTGAGGATATGACCTTCTGTAAGAAGCAGAACTTTTGAGACTGTAGAAAGATCTGGGGTAGGCAGAGGTTGGAGGGAGTAAGGGATCAATGAGAAGAGTTTGAGAACAGGCTTTCGAGCAAGTTTTAGAACAGTGAAACCACTGCGTATCATATTAAATGCTGCATAGGTCAGCATGCATTGGTACAACTCATAGAATGTGTGAAATGAAGAGTGAGCCTTACTGTGAGCCCTAGGTCCTTGGTGATAATAACAGGCAGGTGCCTCGCCTGTGATACCTGTGCTACCCTTGCATCAGGTGATGGCGTGGAGGAGACTGACAATGGCCGTGTGGGATGCACAGGAACTTCAAACGTTCTGGTAATTAAGCTGTAGCCTGAAACTGCTCTAAAAATGGGCATGTTACAAGAACAGCTACAGGATGATGCTTTAGCTCTTCTCTGAGCATTGTCGCATTTGGGACAGAATTTCTACCATTCACTGGAAAAGTAATTTTCCCAACACAAAGGCTTGAGGAAAGACGAGTTGTGCTGAGACATCCAACTAAATGGTAAATATGTTCTTTGAAAGTGTTATCCTCACTGAGTGGTCTGGTAACTGGTTAGATGACTGAGTGCAAATGTGTCCTTGCGTAGCAAGGTAGCTTTGGTTTTTCATCCATTCCCACGCCAGATACATGACATATTCCAAAAGGAGGATCAGAGCTGCTTGGTGCATGATCACAGGTTTCTGCAAGAATGGGGAACTCCCTGGCTTACTGTTCCCCGCAACACTTAGGAAAATGCCTTGCCCACAGAAGGATGCAGTGGGCAGTTGTGGTTATTTAGTTTTCTAAGTGACTTGGCAAGCTTTGAAATTTTTTTCTCTTGTACTGTAAGCTGAATAAAAGAAGAGACTATGTCTCGCTTATCACTGTAACACCAATACTAGGTAAAATATCTGCAAATGATAGCAGCTCAGCATTTGAAACAAAGAATAGCAGTACAGCAAAGCTGTTTCTTGAATGCCCATTAACTATGGAGCAGCAACTTTCTTCTCTGCTAGTGTAGAAATTTACTCTTAAAAGTACTGCCTGGCTTAGTGGCTGACAGTATGTGCTAGTCAGCTTTCCTGCCATTGGACACAGTGACCAGCCCCCACACTGGAACGGAGCAGAGGCTCCACTCAGAGCAGTGAACTGGCTGCTCTGAGGCGGGAAGATCATGGTGGAAGGGTGTGGCAGAGCAAAGTTACTTAGCTCAGGGAGACCCAGAAGCAGAGCAGGGAGCAGTGCCAGATGAAAGGCAAGGCTCATCTGTTTATACAGCACACAAAGCCACATCTCTGTGACTCATCCAGGCACACCCAGGAGTGTGCTCTATTCATCTGCTAAACATTTCTTAATCCACCGAAGCTGGCGCATCAAGATTAAGGGCTGCAGAATGCAAAGAATTATTCTTGAACTTGAAGTGAAATTGTAAGGTTCAAGGTGTTGTGCCATCCATTTGTCCTTCCTAAATCTTGAGAGATCTGAGTTTTTAATTCCTTATCTGAAAAGCAAACAGAAATCTGCTTGGCCTGCCCTTCTGATAGGTGTGGGGCTTTATCAAAATGGTGCAGGTGGGAAACATGTTTTAAATTGCTGTGTTAATGCATGGTCAGACATTGCATGGCACCCGACGTTGACCAGGAAAACAAAAATAGAGGGGACAATAAGGATTTGGAGAAAGCTTAGTTTGTGAGAATTATCAGGGGAGTACAATGTATGCCTGGAAGAAATATTTGGTAAATGACTTGAGGTAGTGAGACGCCTCTATGAAACTCTCCACTTATGTAGGTTACACACGTGGAGTCAAAAGTTCACTGCCTGGTGCACATGCAATAGGTTTTACTCAACAACTTTTTCTGGTAATCAATCAGAGACAAGGTTTTACTTACTTAAATAAAGAGTCTAAAATGATCCCTGTCTGCCAAGTATGCCAGGTTAAAAAAAAAATGCTTGGGATGAATAAATAATGAAACCCAGTCTCTTATGTAACACCATTAATCATACCCATAATTGTGCTAGAATCATATTGGTCTATATTAAACCAAAAGCAAATTTTGTCTGTGTTCCCTATAGTCAAAATATACTAATGCAGGTGAAACTAAGGTCAATTTGAATAGCCTTAGATATAATCTCACACAGCAATTTGAGGACAGGTGTGCAGTTAGAACCAGCATTCCAATTTAGTGTAGCAAATGTCGAATAGGTAATTGTTTTTTAATTATTGAATCAAAAACATTGGTCAGATTACATGTTTGTATCATGTTTTTCTATTCCCTTCCAAGACTGGACCTACATTTTAAATTAAGCAGATAAACCTGTAAAAGCTTGCTAGCAGGTATCAGAATCTTAGCTCCTTTTACTCAAGTGTTCCATCATTTATTCATTAATTGATCAAATATGCATTATATGCTTAAATAGGCAAGACATCTGGAGTTGCATAGGAAGTGACTGTAAATGCAAACAAATATTTGTGCATGTGACCTGAAATAATGTTTACTAATTGAGAAATGAGAGTAGAAAAACAACATTAAAATAAAGCATTTAGATCTTGTGCTAATTTTCAAAATAAGTGTGAAAAATGCTTTTTTTCTGTATTTTGTCTTGATATTGCATTAAATCAGGAATATAAACCCAATAATGATTTAACTGCAGTACCCCATTTCACTCAAATGATGCCTACTTTCATGCTGATATGTTTCTAAGATTATCTGAAAATTTCTGAGCAATGTGAAATGGAATTTCTCATGTACTGATTTATTCACCAGATATTTATCAGTACCTACTATGTTCAGTCACAGTGATAAGGGACTGCGAGCAAAACCCAATAAGGTGGTCCCCAATAAATTCATCACTTGAGAATAAGCAACAGCTGGTGAGATAGCTCATCACAGAGCGGTGATAGTGCACCTTCACATACTCAGCCGAGGCACAGAGGGAGCCAGAAGGCACAGGGAAAGCGCAAGGTTGTAACTGGGACCTGTGTGCTCAGGGAAGGCTTCCTGGAGAATGGGAAACTTATCTGCCATTAGCAAAGAATAGGGTTGAACACAGAGTTGGCCATGTCAGACCTAAGAATTAGCATGTACTAAAGAACAGAAACCAACCGAAAAATAATATGACCTGGAAAATAAAACTAATTCAAGATGGCTGAAGCAAAAGGTGCACAGGAGGTGGCAATGCAGTCATTTTTAGATATTGCTAACTTTAGGACAAATAGTTGTCACCCAAAATCAGCCTGGAATCTTCCACACTTGTTTTCCCTCCTTCAGGATTGTTACTGTATGATCATATAGTTATTGCACAGTTAAAAAAAAAGTCCCTTGGGAAAAATGTGGACATAATTTAGAACGACTGTGTGGTTACAAAGAGAAGATTGGAAGACTGCTGTAAAATATCTTTCTATGACCACAGCAAGATTTGTTCAGTATCTTTGCCCTTCCTTACCATTTCTTTGGCTTGTCTCTTCTATTTAGTTTTTCTGTCTCTTCTCTGTTGCATTTTTAAGTGTGGATTCTCTACGTGACTGTGTAAAAAATGTAGACTTTCATCTAGCCAAACTTTCAACCCACACCTGGAGATGTGCTGTGGAAACTCCTCGGGCGACCGAGCCAGTGGGAACCCAGGCTTCCTCTCTCCACCCAACCTCAGAAAGTATCACACGGATCTGTAATATAACTTGGTATTTTGACAAAATTATACTTAAAAAAGAGTTCTTAAGCTTTACTGAGTTTTATAAGTTTGAATTCTTCATTCATTAAGTTTCTTTAAAATTCTCCAGCACCTTTCCATCTAATTCTCACCTTTGGAGGATGCACTGAGGGCCCCAGAGGGACGCCTCGGCATTCACACTCCACCCTTAGCTAGACAGAACTCCACTCAAGATGGATGTTTTCCATCGGATTACTCCAGGCAAGAGTTCTCGGCCGCCACACTGCCCACCGCAGGGGAAGAGGCCTCTGCTCGTCACTCGGACCCTGCAGTCACAATGTTCCAGTGTTTCTCCACAGGAGCAGACCTGACTGCCTCCTGACCTCCTCTCAGCTTGTATCAGAAACGCCCTGACCATTATTTTCTTGTCTGCCTTTAGTTCACTTAGAAAATAATAGCTATGACCTAACAAAATTTATTCTACTCTTCCTTAAAGACATTTTTTTTTTCCAGTGGATTTCTCTCCAACTTCTTTGGAGAACAGGGACACAGATATGCATACGTCTGACTCCTACAATGAAAGGAACCATATTAGATGGATGCTATTTATTAAATAGTGTACTGTTATGGTTTATACATTGTGTCAACTTGAGAAGTCTAGAAGCTTAATTAAGTAATTCAGCACTTTACATCCTGGGGTGTAGAGCACAAGCAGTTACCTGTTCATTGTGTCAATTTGAGAAGGTCGGAAGTGTAACTGAGATATTCAGCAGGGAGCCAAGGTTCTTACTTTGTAAATATCCTCATCCTGTGCACAGGAAGGCAAGGAGATTTGTGAATGCTACACCCACCCTGGAGGGAGGGGGTATCCTGTGTACAATATAAGGAAGAAAGGAGGCTTGTTCTTGCCTCTTTTTGCTCTGGCTTCTTTTGCTTGCCTTGAAGTGTTCCCCCAGTGCCATGCCACCCTGCCTTGGAGCCAGCTGATTATGCACTGAAACCTCCAAAAACTGGAAGCTAGATAAACCTTTCCTTCCCTAATTTTGGGTGTCAAGTGTTTTGTCCCAGCAATGAGTGAAAAGTAACGAAGACATGTACCCTAAAAAGATATGTTAAAATTGTTACCCTAAATACATCAGAATACAAATTGAACCCAACTGACCTGAGCTACACAGTGCGACCCTGCCTCAAAAAACTAGGGCTGGGAGTTTGGCTCAGTGGTTTAAGCGCCTGTCTGGCAGGTGTGAGGTTGTGAGTTCGATCCCTGGTGCCGTAAAAAAAAAAAAAAAAAAAAAATTGAACCCAACACGACTGCTGTCCTTGTAAGTTGATGACCCTGTGAAGGCAGAGACACTGCGTGAACTCCATGTGGAGATGGAGCAGAGATCTGAGGGGCGATGTGCAGGCCAAGGAGAGCTGAGGATCGCCATCCACGTCCAGGAAGCAGGAGAGAAGGATGGAACAGATTCTCTCTCAGGGCCCTCAGAATGTGGGACCCTGCTGACAGCCTCATTTTAGCCTCTGGCCATCAGAACTGCAAAACAAGAAGCTTGTATTGTTTGAAGCCATTCATTCCGTAGTTCTTTGTTTCAGCACTGCTAAGCAGCCACGCACGTGCCTGAAGTCCTCACCTGGAGACGCCCTCATGAGCCGCTTTGCGAGACCAGGTGCGCAGTGGGGCAGTGGACGTGCTAGCTGGGTGTGGGGCAGGGGACGGCGTCCTTCAGAGGGAAGGGAGGTGCGGATCTGCAGCAGTGAGGAAAGCAGGGGCAAAGGAGAGGGTTTAGAAAGGCTTTCTGCTTTGAGTAATGCAAGCAACCCGTGTCGCTCAGTGTGGGACTGGAGCATGGGGTGCTTTGGGCACAGCCTGTTGCCAAGTTCTTTTGCAATAAATGAGTTTACTTAAGTCAGGGAAAACTGCAAATTTTGGAATAATTTTTGTATTTGTGTGCGTGTGTATTTGTGTGTGTGTGCACATACACACATGTGCATGTTTAAATGTGTATCTATTTCCAGATGGTTTTCCTTTCTTCTTTTAATTTCTTTTTAATTATGGCAACTATTGAACAAACATGTTTTTGTTTATCGCAAACTAAGTGTACAGTTTCAACATATGGAGTGTATTTTGTTTCATTTCAGTTTATCTTAAGAAATCAGCTTTCCTAATTCTTGTTGGCAGTGGACTCATATGATTTCTTATTTATATTTCCCTCTTTTCCCCCTTCCTTGTTCTCGTTCCACTATAACTTTTCTATAGCTTCCTTCCTTCTGTTTTACCCTTAGTTTTTTCCTTCCTACCTTCCTTCCTCCTTTGTCCTTCCTTCCTTTCCTTTTTTCTTTTCCTTCAGGAATGTCATGAATGATTTCCCATGTTGATGAACTGCTTCATTCAATGTCAGGATCCAACAGCTCTTTGGCTTTCAGAATGTACAATCTGAAAAAAAATGTTAATAAGTAAGTCAGAGAAATTATTTGTTCTTACCCTTAGATTATCATGAATTTGACATTCAAACTCCTTTATGACTTCGGTCCAAATTTCTTTAGCAACCTTGCTTTGCCTTTCAGCCATCCAGCTCTCCTCTACTTTCTTAGAAATTCCAGTTTCTTCTCTCAGTCTGCTCTGGTCTAATCACCCTTCAAAATACAGCTGCCACATTCTTTCCTTTCTCAGGCAAACTGATTATTTTTCCTCTTAAATCTTCCTAGAGTTTTGTATATTCTCCTGTCATTGCTTTAAGTAGTTGGTATTTATTTTCAAATACAGGTCTTCCAATAAACCAATTAAAAAATGGGTTCTTTGTGGGGCCCTCGCCCAGCCCGAGCAGCGCAGGCACCGACCAGGACGCAATATGGACTGCCTTCTGGGGTCCTGACCCCAGGATCTTGGAGGAGAACGAGAAGGGCCCCTCTTGGGGCCCCCGCCCGACCCGAGCGGCACCGACGCGCGGGCTTGGAATCAGGGACAACCTCCACCACCGCCACCACCCCCCACCACCCCCACCCACCCCCACCCCCGCCATAAGCAAACTGCTGTTTTGGAGGTCTGGCTGGATTGATAGCAACCAAGGAACATCAACCAACTTTCGTTTTGTAGATTTGGCCAGGCCTCTGGTCAGCAACCCAAGCATCTCTTTACAGCAGGCAATGTAGCAAGTATGGGAGATTCTCTTCTGTCTTGTCTTTTATTATTAATAAAATATATAAAACATAAAAATAAAAAAATAAAAAATGGGTTCTCATTTTCCCTAAATCTGGAGTGTCTAGTAGAGTGGCTAGTACCTGGTGGACTCCACAAATTGCCACTGAAGAAATTTTGGAGAACAGATTGCAACATTATCACAGGGAATAAAAAGTTTGTCTTTAATGTCCTTGCAACTCTCTCCAAAGTCATAGCATGCCTTCTGATTTACAGAGCACTGTAACTGTCAAAAACTGGATACTAAAGATATGCGGAGTATAAAATTGATGGCAAATTATCCTTCTTTGTATGTCTACCTATGGTAGAAATTTGGTGTCCAGTGGATGTCAAATAAAATGTAGAAACACCATGATCTATTCATTCATACTTCCACAATGACACTAGATGAAAGGGTTTTCTGCTCCTGCCAACTCTGAATACTAGAACTGGTTACACTATGCTAAGATGACTTGAGATTAAAGCCATGCATGAATTCTGTCAAAGCGTGAGAGGGAATAGCAATACTTGTGATGTTTACTTATCATGTGTGCAGTCTTCTCAAATGAGTTTCTTCACCTTAAAGATGCCACATTGCAAATGATCTGTAGAGCTTGTTAAAAAAGTGAAAGAACAAGTATGAGGATGAAAGTTGTCTGTCCTAGCAAAGAGCAAAAATGCAAATTTTCTAGCTTCATAGACATGATTCTGTAATTCCTAGTGTTCCCATTACTATTACGTCTTTTCAAAGATCTTGTGATGAGAATGTGTAGATTTTATTGCATGACTTTTAATTCTAGCGGCTTAATGCCAATGTCAATGGTCTCAGTATTCACCTTTGTATCGTCACGTATGGCTCAGTGACTGTGTCGAGCAGGACCCGTGTCCCATGCGCTCGGCTTACGTTATGATCGCATGGCTTGCAGTGTTGGCGGGCTCCCCTTGCCGCCTCCGTATAATAAGAGGCTTGGGAGTAGCAGCAATTTAAGGCAGTAAGGAGATAATTGCGGCAAGGATCAAACTGATGAGGAGGGATGTGGGCCTAGTAGGGAGGTAGCACAGAACAGGGATACACGGGTGGAGAAGCGGAGAGAAAGAGCAGAGGTGTGGAGATGACCCAGGACTGCAGGCTCTAGGGGCTGGCCCTGTCTTGCAGCCTGACCAACACCCATCCCTAACCGCTCCCCTGTGAGCTCACTGCGCTCCTCCTGATGACCCCACCTTCACTTCTGATGGGCGCAGTGAACCCTTTTTTGTTCCATAGCCAGAGTCCTCTTTCATGCCACTCGTTAGCACTGGGGCCCAGCACTGGGCTCTGGGTTGGGGTGTGCTTCGCCCACATTGGGACTGTAGGGCTTCATGACCCAGGAGAAATTCTAATCTTTCTTTACCTGGCTTTCTTATCTTCATTAGAAAGCTGACGTGTGGAAGAGCCAAAACTCCAAATGACAGATTTTTATAAAATGTTAAATGCTGCAGAAACATGTCTTGATTAGCTTCCTCCTGCTGTCACCATTGGAGGAGGGTATGGCACCACAAAGAAGTCAAGAACCGGTGACGGAAGAACACAGCATATCAGGAGTGGAGTCTAGAACTCCGCTTTGTGCCTTTCCCCTTCATCTGTGTTTGTTTTTGCTTCCTGATCCTCTTCCTAAAAAACTAAATTGTCCCTAAAAGTAACAACAATATGTAGACTTTACTTAAGGAGTATTTTGTTTTTAAATTACAAAGTATATTCTTGCTTATTATACTTATTATCACTTAAGTAGCATATTTTATTTTCATTTCAACCTAATGTTAAATGGTCCAGGTAAGGAATTTACTTTTATGATTAGAAGGGAATCAAGTGATTAAAGATCTGGAGGATCTAAATCCTGAGGCTCCAGGGTATTTGATAAGTACTTCATTTGGTGACAGATGAACAGACGTGGGCAACACTCTTGCCCCTCACTGATTCATGCTGCCAGCTCCACACACTAATCAAGAAAGAGTGGTCTTTGGCTGAGGATTTAGCTCAGTGGCTTTAACACTTGCCTGGTAAGCATGAGGTCATGAGTTCAATCCCCGGTACAAAAAAGAAACGAAAAATGAAATAGGGGTCATTTTAGCCATTAAGAAACATTGCATGCGCTACATGGCAGTGGATTCCTAAATCACCAAGGTCCAGGCGCTCGGTAGAATCTCCACGTCTATTTGGAAGATCCATTCAGTAAGCAATTTTTCAGAGCAAAAGGAAATTTTGCTGTGGAAAGAAATGGATACTCATACCTAGTCCCAGCTCTGGTGGGGTGGGAAGGTATGATCTAGTCCTCACTAATGAATAAATCCTGAAGGAAAGAAGGCAGGACTCCAGTGTGAGAAGTTGCTTTATTTTGCTGCAAGACTATCTCTGCTCCTGCAGTCACTAGCATACAGGCCCCTTGGCCCTCATCCTTTCCCCCAAGGAATGTGATTCTCCTATTTTCTCTTTCCTAAGCAACAGCCTGTGATTGTCTAGGTCTCCCTCTTCAGTCAAATGGGAAGTCCAGAACATATGAGCAGTCACATGGATGTGTGCTGTCAGTCAGGGGCCTGCGGGACACACAGGCACCTTTCCACACAGTAGTCAAGGTCACTTCTCCAGAACTGAGCCCAGCTTTCTTATGTTGAAACAGACGCCAATCTAACCCTCAGTTTCATGCCATTCTGCTTTACACTGAGATTTTTTAGAATTGCTTGGGGGAAATGTAACAGTCTTTTAAATTAAGAAACAAGTGAAACTTCCCCAACTTTCACATGAGCACAGTGCTTTCCTGTCCACTAAATGAGATGGCTAGCCTCCCTTTCTTTGAGTTTAAATCACAAAAAAAGCACACAGGTCAAGGTGATTTTGTCATGGGAATCTCATCCTCCTCCAGCTCTGTTTCTGGTAACCTTGCTCAGGAGCTTTAAGAGCCAGGCTGCTTCTAATCTTCAGCATCTGCTCCCAGAGATCTCTCTGTGAGGATTCCCAATGGAGCCTTCCCAACCTTGCCCCACTGGTCTTATCCTTTGGTTCTGAGCTCAAAACATGCTTCCAGAGATGTCAACCTTGACTACCCTGACCCCCAATGCTACTTATGTACAATCTCAGAATTGTGCATTTTTGTCCAGAGTGTTTCACATTGGTTTCTTACTGGTCACATTTTAATGTGATTATTTGCCACTCTGTTTTTTAGGTTAGTTTACTATTTTATGTATGCATATGCCTAGCATATATAATTGCTCAATTATACTTGAAAATGAGATGAATGACTGTCATATCATGATGCGTGACATCAGAGCAACATGCCTAAGGGCATGTTAGTGATAAAAAAAGAGAGAACATTTTATCAGAGAAATTTGAATTTAAGTCTCAGCACAGCCATTTGGTCTTGAGAAATTTGATTTCAAATTTCAAAATAGCACAAGCAGACAGGCAGGTGGGGGCCCTTTTGTCGCCGCTGTCTGAGCACCCTGTACCAGCCCCCACCCCTGCACTCGTCTGTGCAGCAGCCGAGGAGGACACTGAAGCCTGGAGAGATGAGGTGATTTATTCAAGGTTACACAGTGTTGGGAGTGGAATCCAGACCTTTCGATTTCCATGCTGACTGCATTAACTCGTGAATTCCACATAGCTCATTTTATGGGTGAAGCCCCTGAGATATGGACCAACCACTGAATAGTCACCACCCCACTGTGGAGCCTCACACATGACTGTTCTCCCATTCAAGTGACCACAGGGTCTCACTATGGATTCTCAGCTGGACTCCAACTCAAGATCCTCTTGCCTCAGCCTTCTGAGTAGCCAGGATTTTAGACACCTCTGAGGAGCCGCTAGCCATGAAACCATGAGCCTAATGGCCACCATCACCATCAGGGACTGGTAACCCGCACAGGCCAAGGGAAGCAGCCAGCCAGGCCCCTGTGTGCCTACTGCCATCAAGGAAGTGTCAGTGTAGCCATGTGTGTGTTGAGAAGCCTGGCATGCAGCCCATCGACTTTCCAGCAACCTAGGTTAGGCAAAACTCAGGTGCTGGACCCATTTCCCTATACTGCAGATGGGCAACCAATGTGGGAAGTCCCTGGGCCCCCTCAAGAAGCTCGTCTGGGGGAACCCACACGAATGTCAAGACAAAGGAGCAAAAGTCAACCTCAGACCTCCAGCCCACACAGAACAAGTTCAGGAGACACAGACATGGAAGAAACTAGAAGCCACTCAACTGAAATTTCTGAAAGAATACCAACCAAAGTAAAGAAACAACTTCATGAGGCTGTGAAAGTAATCAGAGCAGAAATAATATCTCAGGCAAAACAAGTAATGACAAGCATAATGAAAGAATTGTTGAACAAATCTAAAGAAGACATAGATAAGTAAAAGAAGCATAGGGAAATAATGGAAACCCTGAATGAACAATAGGAAAGATTTACAATCTGTGAAAGAGACTCAAAGAGATATCCAGAAAATTAAAAACTCCACTGAAAGCTGGCAAAACTGCTTGAAAGAAACTGAAGATAGACTCTCAGACTTTGAAGACAGGATTGCAACTAGTGATCACAAAAGGAAAGATCTCTTAAAAATAACAAGGAACCAGGAAATAACAATTCAATGCCTGCAAGACAATAAAAAAGAAAAATAATTTAAAGCTGACAGATGTCAGCAAAAAAACGAGGGTCAACACAAATGACACAAAAAGACTGTTTACAGAAGTAATAACAGGAACCTTGCCAACCATGGGAAAAGGACCTGACGTACAGTTAAGCGAGGTATACAGAACTCCAAACAGCCATAACCAAAATAAATCTATACCAGGACATATAATAATCAATATCCCAGAAATTCAGCACAAGAACAGAATATTAAAGGTTGTTAGATAAAATAAACAGGTCACCTATAAAGGAAAATCCATCAAAATCATGGCAGACTTCTCAACACAAACCGTCAAGCTGTGAAGAGCTTGGAGTGAAATTTTTTAAGTCCTGAAAGAAAACAACTTCCAAACCAGACTGATGTACCCTGCAAATTTCCAAATTAATAGAGAAATAAGATGCTTTCATGATAAAGAACAAATGAAGGAATTCATGACCACCAAGCCAATCCAAAAAGAGTACTGAAGGTATTCTAGAGAGAGATAAAGTTGACCATGGTTCCAGGAATAGCAGCAGTGGAAGATCTCTGAGCAGGGAAGGCAATTAAATGCAAGGGAAAATGGGGGTTCAATGGCAGAAGGATAGCATGGCAGAGATGATCTGTTGCATGTCATTCATAACCATTAACACAGATGGCTTCAGTTCACCAACAAAAAGAAACACAAGGAGAGTGGATCACAAGACAGGAACCATCAATATACTGTATACCAGAAACACATTTGACTCAAGAGGAAATTCATGAGCTGGAGATCAGAGGAGAGGAGACTATGCTCCATACTATAGGGGCACAGAACAAAAGCAGCAGTAACTTATCCATCAACTGCAGAATGGATAAAAAAGATATGGTATTTTATACAGTGGATACTCTGCTATAAGGAAGGATAATCTCAAGGCTCGTATAGGTAAATAGATGCAACTTGAGAGCACTCTCATGGGTGAAATGGGTCAGACTCACATGAGTGGGCATTATGTCTACCTAGCATAAAAAACTGAAGGAGTTAGTGGGATCCAAAGTGTACGATAGATACTGTGAAAATGTCTAAAAGGGGAAGGTGGTAGCCATTGTTAGTTTCTTATTATGTTGTTTGAAGTCTTGTATCCCTTTCATTATTTTGTTTTGTTTGATTTTATTCTGTTCTGTTTTGTTTGATTATACTATGGCTGATGATGTAAGCAGCTATTTTGAAGATAACAAGATATATTATGGCAACCATTGTTGATTTCTTATTATCTTGATTTGAAGTCCTGTATCACTTTCATTGTTTTGTTTTGACTAACTTTCTTCTGTTTGATTTTGTTTGGTTTTATTTTCTTTAAAACAAAAAAATAAAATTTCAGAATAGTCATTTAGTCACATGAGCAACTTTCTGTGAATATGTGGTTCTCTTTTCTTTTGTCTATTAAATTCAGTTACTAAAACTAAGGAACTGGTTGTAAATTCCACAAGAGATAAAATATATACAATGCTTGTGAGCTATGAATACACAGCACTCTTACTCTACCCAAGGCAGTTCTTTTAGGTCTATTGGCTGAACTTCTGGTTCCAGTCCTTGTAGTTGGACCTGGGGTGTCTTGAGAGTCTCCTGTGTCGCAGGTTTGGGCACCAGCCTATGGTGCTATGGAGGTGGCAGAAACACTAGGTGGTTTTGCCTTGTGGGAAGAATTCACACCACTGGAGTGTATCGTGGAAAGGCACATTGGGTCTTGGTCCCTTTCTCACTCTTTGACTTCTGACTACCATGACGTGACCCATTCTGCTGCACAACATGCCCCTACCATGAAATACTGTGCTGCTACAGGCCCAAAGCAACAGGGCCCAGTTACCAGAGATCGAAATCTGTGAGCCAAAATTAGTCTTTCTTCCTTTTAAGTTAATTATCTCTGACATTTTGTCACAGAGATCAAAAGCTGATCACCAGATTATGAAACAATCCACTTCTATATTGCTCAGAAGTATCAATATCTCTTCTTATAAGTGTATAACCCAAAGCAGACAGTTGGTAAGCTGAAGGCCATTGTTTCCCCTTTCCTCTTTTGCTAGGTTGAGGAAACTTTTATTAATATTATTATTTTGTTAGAAGTGGGTCTTGACAATTTTTCCTTGAAGTTTTTGAAATGATCACTTTTTCTTAGCTGGATAATTTGGGTAAATTAAATTGGTGAATTTCACATATTAAGCCAACCTTATACTCCTCAGATCTTGATTATTCTTTTTTATATATGATTTGATTCAATTTAGAAATGTTTTGTTAAGAACATTTAGATCTCTATGAATGACAATGTATAGTCTCCTTTTCTTCTAATTTCTTATACAGGTTTTGATATCTGAAAAGGGTTTGCCTCATAAAATCACCTTAAAATTCTGAAAAGAGAATTTTGAAACTATGAAAACAATTTAATTTGAAATTTGTTTTCAGTCTTTGTTTTCTTGGACAAAAATAAAGGTGAAGTATAGTAGAAAGAAGAACAGTAGCAAAATATTTTTGCTGATTGAGTTGAGTTAAATTGTATTTTCTGAAGTGTTTGTATTTCTGTAAGAATTTTCAATTATCAAATGTAAAAATAATTATGAAAAACAACTGGAAATATTTTGAAATTTTACAAAGAAATATATCTAATTGTGATGGCTGTTCATGTATGCTAATGTTTCCTTTTGAACACTGAATCAAGTTTCTCATGACCCATCAGTGCAGTCCTGTGGTTTGTTTTAAAAATTAAAGTCTGTAGGACTTCCAAGGCCCTTCGCGATCTGACTCTTGCACACTCTCTCCTGTGCCACTTTCTCCATTTGGTACTTGGAACTACAATTTACGACTCCCAGCAGAGACCTTGCACAAGTCATTTCTTCTGCTGGAATGTTTTTTCATAGTTACTATATAACTGGTTATTCCTTTTATTTCAAGTTCTAACTAAAATATTTCTTCTCTGGGGACTCTTCCCTGATCACATTATAATGCTCTGCTTATTCAATCTGATAATCAAATTTCTAAGATGATCCATTCTGATACATTTCACTGCCCATTACCTTTTCTCTGAGTGAAGATAGGATCTATGAATATGATGGGATGTTATTGCCATGATAAAGTTACCTTGCATGACACCAGGAAGTATTTGAGATAAAGTTCCTAATCAGCTGACCGTACAAATTAACCCAAAGGATCATTCTCCTGCATGGCTTGACCTAATCAAGCAAGATCTTTGAAAGCAGATGCTTCAGCTTATGTGGAGGAAGCAGAGATTGTATTTGAGAGGGAGGCAGGGGAAGTAGGTGTGGACACAGCCTCAGAGGCTGAGACTAGCTCTCACCAATACTAGCAAAGAAAGGAGGACCTTGGTCCTGCAACTGCAAGGAGCAGAATTCTGCATTCAGCGTGAGTAAGCCTGCAAATGCCCTGATCTCCAGCTGACTTACTCCAGCTGAGCTTCTGATGTCAGCCTGGTGAGGCCTGAGAAGAAGCCACCTAACTCATGCCTAGACTTCTGGCTCAATAGAACTAAGTTGATAAATTTATGCTGCTTTTGTCCACTAAGTTTCTGGTAATTTGTTAGGCAGAAATACAAAATGAACATACTCAGGGCCATCCTTATTCTTAATACTGCATTATTTTATTTTCACCATAGTTTAAGAAAAAAAATTTTTTTTAGTGTTTCATCAATGGCTGGGAAGTCAGTCTCTCTGGATTGGCCTCCTCCACTCCCAAAGCAGCCACGCTTTATTCCGTGTATATAGTGATAAGTTTAAAATTTTTTTAAATGACCTAATGTATTCTATTGTTTACTTGATTAGCTACTGCTAGAATACAAGTTCCATTAAAAAATGAAATTTTGGTTTTCATTCTGCAAGTTTGTACTGGCTGTTTGAGAGGTAGACTGGAAAGAGTTTTAAACCTGTTTTTACTTTTCTGTAAAAATGGAAGGCTAATATATACTGCATCATATGAAATTTTTTCAGTGAGACAAAATAATACTTCTTGATATTCATCAATTTGCTAAGTAATTAAAAATAAGGAAAAGACTCAAAATTCTTCAAAATGAAAGAAACCCTGAGCCAAAATTTCACATGGATCAGAGGAATGCAGCTCTGTTATTTTTCAAATAATACAATTGTTTATGAAAGCCACACAACGTTGTACTGCAGAATTGTACTTTGCATCATGAAAAAAATTTTTGGACCTCATCCACTGTAGTTATTGTGACCACATGTGGTCCTGGTGCCGTAGAATTCCTCCCTTCTGTAGTTCCCCAGAAGTGACTCTCACAGTCAATGCTGACGGTGGATCTGTCTGTTTTGTAAATGTTTGCTTTTGTTATCCTGAAAAAGTAATCAACAACAGCTTGTGCCAAAGAGAAAATGGAAAAACTAAACTCAGTTTCTCTAAAATAATGAAAGATACTCTTTATTGTTTTACCTTCTAGGTATTGTTTGTTGGCTAAAAAGTTTTCTAATCTTGAGAGAGGAGATCCATTATGTTTATGTTTAGTATTTTGGAACTAGACAAATTAATGATGTGTTTGATAAGTGTTCAAATGAAAATGTATTGCAACTTTCTACCTGTATTCTTCTGGTGCTGATAATTGTAAACTGGGTTATAAAATTACATTAGATAAAAATGTTCTGATTTCAACGGGCCAAATCTTTCAGTGATAATCTTAGAACTTGAATTCTTCATTTATATTATTTTTGATAAAACCATCTGACTGTCTCCCAAGATTTTAAAAATGGCATACAGCCTCAAACAAATGTGTGGAAATACTAGTCAGTAACTCTTTCATAACAGGTAAAACATTCTAGGTATCATCTTACCCAAAATAATATACCTTCCTTGATCTTCACTGTCACAAAGATTTATACACATAATCAATTAATCAATTAATCAAGGTTTTGCTCAAGATTTGCTGTCTCACTGCTAACAAAATGAGGATAATAATATACTAACTATATACTTGCATTTCTTTTCCTGAAACATATTTAGTTAATTTTGCAGGTAGAAAAACACAGTGGGAAGGAAACACGCAAGTCATCCTGGCTTACTATTCAGACTTCATCTCTTATTCGAATGGCCATTGAATAGAATATCCTCAAATGTTGAATACAAATACATACAAACTCTATGGAGAAAAAGCATTAATCTCTGGTGAAAGAAATCTTATAAGAACTAAAAGGAGAGATATCTCACATTCGTGGATTGAAAGACTGAATATTACTCAGATATCAATTCTTCTCAGTTTGATCTGATATTCAACGCAATCCCAACAAAAACTTCAGCAAGTTATTTTTCAGGTATTGAAACTGACTATCACATTTATATAGGGGGTGAAAGACTTAGGATAGCTAACAGAATAGTGTAAGAGAATGATGGAGAGCACTATGAAGTGGCCCTGAGCAGGATTTAAAATTAATCAGTTGGCTTTCTGTGTTCACTTGTGAGTCTGTCCCAGGTCTAGGTCCCTTGTCTAGAGATGGGCAGCAGATTCATAGCAGGTGAACCACTATGAATCACTGGTCCCAGCTGAGGCCTGCAATGGTCTGCGATGCCGTGATGCCTTGAAGGACAAGACAAGGCCACAGTTGAGGACACCTGGTTCCAACCCAATTAACTACATAAAGAAATGATTTGGAAGTTTCTTCAGTAAAGTAAGTCCCTGACTTATGAATGAGTTCTTTTCCAGGAGAACGTTCTTAAGCAGAGTTTGTGGCAAAGTGTAACAATATGAGCCTTACCCACCTTTGAAAACAAATATACCACATATATTCCTTTGTACTTCCTGGCAGTCCCTCTACATCACCACTGCTTTTCCTCTTGTTTCTGACATGGAGCACAGGACTGCTGTATACTGTGGCACTGTCCAGGAAGCATGCAGCAGACAGGGGTTACCTCTGAGATTTGATCCCATCTATGAATGTTCATAATTATGAGATCAGTTGATATTTGTGAAAGTTTGCAATGGGAATGTTCATGAATCAGGGACTCACTGTACTAAGTATATTCTTTCTATACAAACCAACAATCATGTTTCTTGATATAGTCCCAAAGAAGCTGAAAACATACCCACACAAAATCTCGGACCCACATGTTTATGAAAGTTTATGCATAATTGCCAAAATATGGGAGAAATATAGGTGACCTTTAGTAGGTGAAGGAATAAATAAATTGTGGTATGTACATTCAAATGACAAAGTATTATTTGATGGCAAATGTGAATGAGCTATTGAGCCACAGGAAGAGATGTTGGAAACTTACATGTAGCTAAATGAATGAAAAAACCAAGGAAAAGGCTACATTTTAAATTATTCCAACTAAATGGTATTCTGAAAAAAGAAAACTATGGAAATAATAAAAAGATCACAATCTTCACAATCCAGTGTTTATTCCAAGATTAGAAATAAACAGTGTTTCAAGTTCGTAAAGAGCCATGGAACTATGATTCAATGTCAGTAACATCAGTCCATGGAGAGTGTGACAATGGGATAGAAAAGATAAGTATATAGAACAGGAGTCTTAATTAGATATAGTATAATCTCACTTGAGTTGCTAAAACGTATTCAAGTTCTGTATGTGGAGATGTAGAAGTCGGGCTAGATGTTCCAGAACAGCTGCCCTTACATGTGATATTCATTCCACAGGAGCACTAGAACTTTGAGGAAGTTCACTAATCTCACAGTGGTAAAACTAGGGAGTATTATGAAGAAGGGCACAGCAGTGTACTGGCAGATGACCACAAACACAAAAACAGTTAGGAATACGCATTCAGTTACTCTGAAAGCATTCCTTGAGAATGTTAATTAGATGACTTCCAAAGAAATGAATCACATTGCAAAAATTATAATGAGCCTTGAAAAATAATTATTGGATTAAGGAGATAAATAATATGTGAAAGGTCATTTTAAAAATGTGTCACAGGCATCATGGAAAATGCATGAGATTTATAGTCAGCTGGATTACTTTAGAGAACATTTTAGAGAATCTATGTTATGCTATCAGAGCTTTACTGTATTTCTTTCATGTACGTGACCTTAGATAATCCATGCCATCTATCATGAATAAATTTCATCTGTAAAATGGAAATGTTTTCCTGTCTAATTCAACTAATTATTGATATGGAAGAGAAACAAGGCAGCTCCTAGGAAGGTGTTTTATAAATGAAGATTTTGATCATGGTGATGCTGTAGACGGTAATGATAATTGCTCAGCAGTTCAAACCAACAGACCCCAGTAAATTAAATAACTCCCTTTCCCATAGTCTTGGGGCCCAAAAATGCCTATGCAAATGTCACCACTTGGAGTTGATTCTGTCCTGCAGATACTTATTTAGCCTTTAGTCAAGTTTCATCCACAGAAGCCCATGGATGATGCTTCCACTTGGTATCCAGCATGTCTTCTACATACTTCTGCACAAGCTTGAATAAGAGGGCTTGGGTCCAGACTTAAAGGTTAGACTTGGTAAGATGGGCTGGACAGTTTTTTTTGGTGGAATCTATGGGGTTTTGTCCACGTAAGTAGATAGAGTAACTGGTTAAAGGGTGACTTAAAGCATATCAACACAAACCCATGTCCAACAGGTAGCATTTTGATCTCCTGAAATGGTGTACTGGAATGAAATGAAAATTTACTGTTTAGGTGCAGGTTTTAATTCTAACAGAAACAGGATGCATCACTGTCCTTCGGTTGCAGATCTTAAGATTTCATGGTGATCATTTGCTCCTTTTCTTGTAAGTAATGGAAACCTTTAGTGAAGAGGAGAAAATTGAAATAAAAGGGAGTTAGCATTTTAAGAATATAATATATATTGCAAAAACAGGAATTTGGTGGAAAGAAGATACTTAAATAAAATTGCTATCAATTTAATTCACAGATTCAGTAGATTTATATAACTGATTATTAGAATTATTTTGGACTAGATTATATCAATATACGAGGATACAAATGTCTGCAACTTTAAAATAATTTGATTGATTGAATTATTAAGATCAAATGAGATAGTATATGATATTTGACTTCTACAAAATGTTTATCTTATCCAAGATAACATATTTTCTTTTCCAAGTCTCAGGAATTGACTTTGTGGGCATAAAATGCTTTTAATCCATAATTAATTTCTTATTTTTTAAATTTTTTTTATTTAAGAGAAAAAAGACACATGTAAGAAAGATAAATAGCAAAAGAGACAAACAAATGACCAGAGCAAATGCACAACAGTAACATTATAGGTTTACAAAACAGGATGATAGAAACTTGACAATGGTCGCAATATTGCGTATCATTACCTTCAAAATGGTTGTTTACATTAACAGATATAGACATGTAAAATTGATCTAATCATATAAGTATTAATCGTTCTTTCTCAATGACTAATACATCAGCAGTACGTTCGTTTTAGTTATCTTACATATACATATATATAGATTTTTTTTATTTTAGCGTAGAAAAAAACAGAAAAAAAGGCATATAAAACGAAAACAACAAGCAAAAGAGACAAACAAACAACTAGAGTAAATACACTACAGTAACATTGCAGGTTTACAAAATCGGATGACAGAAACTTGACAATGCTTGCAACATTGTGCATTGTTATCTTCAAAATGGTTACTTACATCAACAGATATAGACATGTAAAATTAATCCAATCATATGAGCATTAACTGTTCTTTCTCAACAACGAATAGATTCAACAGTGTGTTCATTCTAGTTATCTTACATATACATATATACAGGTTTATATCTTTTCCTCTTCCCTTTTCTCTTTCCGCCTTTTCCCCTCCCAGTTACTCCTGCTCTTTGAGCTGTTCTTCACCTTTATGTAGTATCCATTATAGATTTTGGATCATATATACTTTTCCATTTCTTACACTAGGGAGAAAATATGGTATTTACACATGTGGGTTTGATTTATCTCACTTTACGAGTATGGTCTCAAGTCGTGACCATTTACTTACAAAAGTCTCAATGCAATCTTTCTTAATAGCTGAGTAGTACTCCATTGTATAAAAATACCACATCTTTTTCATCCATTCTTTGATTGATGGGCACTTGGGTTGTTTCCAAGATCTGGCTATTACAAATTGGGCTGCTATAAACATAGGTGTACAAATTAATTTCTATCATGTTACTGGGTTTATACTTCTAACAAAATGTTTTATTATCATATTTTTGTATGTATTTTCATTGCTACCATATAATAAATGTTTACTGTCTAATAAAAGTCTATCTACAAGGACACTGATGCTGTTGCATGTCTAGCCTGTTACGGGTTCAAAACCAGCATAGGAAACCAAGCAGTCATTTGTGAATTTAGAAGAGCCTTTATTTAGCCAAGCCCAGCAGCCAAACTGCCTGCTCCATATAAGGAGATGGCAGAACAGCGCAGAGACCTTACAGCAAGCAAAATTTAAAGCAAAAATCCACATCCTGATTAGTACAATCACCTGTTACTCTTGCCTAAATCTAGAACGAGGAGTTTAATCTGTAACTGACTGTGAACAACACAAAGAACCTGGTTTAGCAAATACACTGTTTTTGATATACGTATGTTCTTTCAGGGGCAAACTGACCTCGTTGTACTTCCTCTTAATCACTTCCCCCACCCTGGGGTGATCTGGAGGTTAGCTTTATGGAATTTTCCTATGTGAATTATCACATACACCATAAGAACAACACATGAAAAGAGGAGATGTTTTGAACTTGTGGTGGTAGGGCATGCCTATTATCCCAAATACTCAGGAGGCTGAGGCAAGAGGATCATGAGTTGGAG
Organism: Dasyprocta punctata; assembly: GCA_004363535.1. Classification (NCBI taxonomy): domain Eukaryota; kingdom Metazoa; phylum Chordata; class Mammalia; order Rodentia; family Dasyproctidae; genus Dasyprocta; species Dasyprocta punctata. The sequence goes on along the minus strand of RJWM01011110.1, from coordinate 10,872 downwards.
GTCAACCTGGGATACACAGCAAGTTTGGGGTTGAGCTGCATTACACACCAAGATCTTGTCTCATAACAAGAGCAAAAGGAAATGTTTTTGGAATGTAAGTTTTAGTTTGACTGTCAGAGGTGATAATGCTGAGCGATACTTTGAAGGCTTGCCTTAGTTGTTTAGTGGAAGCTGTGGCACTCTTCTGGTATGACTTGTTAGATTTCCACTACCTGGAAGGATTTACAGCATTATGAACTGGATTTTAAATCTGAAAAGCACTTGAGAAATAATTTTGAGTAAGCTCACAATGGATAGATAAAGAAACCAGAACATCATGTTTGCAAACATTTTTGGTTCTCTAGCTATAAAATAGAAAACAGTGTATAGAATAATGTGTAATTACATATAAATAATCATAGAGACAGAGGCAGAGACAGATCCACCCTGGTCTGAAGGCATTAAGTATTAAAATACTGGGAATATGTAGACAGTAGTGATTTTAACCTCACACATAGAAAATGTGATCACACAGTGTGCAAGAATAGCAGTAACATCTGCCAACATCTGTGCTACCTTTTACTCCTCCTCAGTGTTGCGTGTGTGTTCCATGATTTATACGTCACTGAAGATATGTGAAATACCTATTACTATTAAACTCAATTAAAAAACATCAAAGTGAAATTTGTAATTATTTAATGCTTATTATATGATAGTCAGTGCTTTTCCTAAAATACATACATGTGTTAACTCATTTCATCTTTGCAAAGATCTATACTTTGCTTTAATATCTGAAAGTACTAAATTTTAGAAAAATAAATTTATTTTAATGTTACATAACTACTTGTCCTTACTCTAAATTTCTTCTTTTCCTTTTTTCCTCTTACAGGGCAATGGGGAAAAGGCAATGGCAGAACCAGTCCTTGAGAAGCCAGAAATGCAACCTCTGCTCTGAGGATGGTGTAGACCCTGCAGAAGCCTGAGGACATGCACAGCTTCGCTATGGTTTGAGTCTGGATTCCCCCTCCCTACTGCCAAAGTCTCATGCAGTCATGCGGGCAGGCTCCTGGAATTTGTAATTAATCCATGGTCCAATGCTGGGGTTATGGGTGTGAGCGCTACAGCTGCCCTGGGGTGGGTGTGGCCAACATACAATACAAGGGAAAGAAAGAGTCTTCTCTCCTCACTCACTCCTCCCTTTTGGCTCTTGTTTTTGCCATGAACTGTTGCCCTCTGCCATGCCACTCTACCTTGGACCCAGAAGATTATGGACTGAAACCTCCACAAACTGAGCTAAATAAACCTTTCCTTCCTTAATTTTGGGCATTAGGTATTTTGTTTCAGCAATGAAAGAAAAGCAGTCAACACAAGTTTTGTGGAGTGAAAAAAAAAATTGCCCACATTCAACCAACCATGGTTCCTATTTAGAGTTGCTACATCTCAGGGAAATAATTTTTATTTTTATTTTACTTCAACCACTGTATTTAGGGTGAATTTATTATAGGACTTTGCACAAAACAAGTATTAAAGACATTATGCTCTAACAAACATGCCATCTGGGAAGTGGCTTCTAGCCAGCCTTGTGAGGACAGCTAAAAAGGTCTTCAAACAGAACTAAACAAAAGCTTCAGATGCAGGAAAGTTCTCATGAGCAACATCACGGGCTTGTTGTAAGGCACAAGAACTTATCATTCCTGTGGAGAAGAGCTGTGCATGCTGCTGCTGGTCTCGCTTTTCAGGGTCTCATGCATCTAATCTTGTCATCACACAAGAACATATCCATCTTGGGAAAAATTAGCATGCACGAAGATCATGATTTTAATGTTTTAAAGTATCATGTTTTGAATTTACAATGAGACACCATTGTCACACAACCAGATACTTAAGTTCATGTGCCCAGTTTTTTTCTTCCTGTAGTTCAAATAGCAAGATGCCAATTTATAATCAGAAGCTACTGCACAATTTTATGAGAACTGGATGAACTCAAAGTCTGCAAAAATCAGCTCCTTGAGTCTCTATAAGCAGATGTGTATGGGAAGCCAAATCCTAGTCCAAGGTTGCATCACAGACATGGAATCAAACGCAGGGAGTTTGCTGATTCATATGTCAAATGGGGCAGTTCCTTTGGGAGTGGAGCTTTGCTAAGGGGAGCACATATTTTACGATGCAGTTCTACCCAAGATTAGTGTCACTGTGGTAAGGCATTTATGTCTCCAGATTTGGAATGACTTTACTGTGTGGATCAGAAAAATCCATCAAAGACTAAGGGTCCCCTACTTCTACAAAATGATCATTTGTACCAAGTGTTTTTGTTTTCTTTTACCATAAGGTATCTTCTGGTCCTCTTATTCTATGTTTATATCTGCTACATTAATTTGAACTGACTTGTCATGTCTTTATTCCAGTGGGAAAAGTTAGTTTATTACTTAGCCCTTAAAAGGAAATCTTGTTTCAATTATTTCCTTTTCAGGCACCATAACTAAAATGCCCAGGTACTAAAAATGGAAGAAACTTTTGCAGAAGTTCAATTTCAGAAAAACATTAAAATTAATAGTTAGTTCTCTAGAATTTATCCTATCATGAAATTATCCTATCACTAAGTAACTTCATTTCCTTTTAGCTTTATTAAGGCATTTAACCACGTTTTATGTCATAGTTTTGTAATTTTTATATCTTCATTGCTCATATTTCAGTTTTCAAGTACCTTAGTGGAAGTATCTATTTGTGATTACATTGTGGTTCCTTCAACGTATAGGATAATATTTCCAAAGATAGGTTTAATAATTTATTTTTATTTTTTATTTTTTATTTTATTTATTTATTTATTTATTTTTTTTTTTTTTTGTGGCACCGGAGATTGAACTCACAGCCTTACGCATGTCGGACAGGCACTTAAGTCACTGAGCTGAACTCCCGGCCCTGGTTTTTTGAGTTAGGGTCACACTGTATTGCTCAGGCTGGCCTTGCACTCACGCTGTAGCCCAAGCCGGCCTCAAACTCACAACTCTCCGCCTACCTCAGCCTCCTGAGTGCTGGGATTAAAGGCATGCGCCACCACGCCCAGCTTAATAAATGTTTTGATAATTGATTCAAATAAAAATGTTAATGAGATCACTTGAGGCAAAAGTGTGTTAAATTCTTTCTATCCATATCCTGTAAGTAGATCTTGGCTAATATGATGACACAATTTCTTAGTCCATTTTCACTACATTTTATAAAGAACACTTTCACTATTACACAAGATACCATCAGCCGGGCATGGTGGCGCACACCTTTAATCTCAGCACTCGAGAGGCTGAGGTAGGAGGAGCATCGTGAGTTCGAGGCCGGCTTGGGCTACGACGAGAGCGCAAGGCCGGCCTGAGCCACACAGTGCGACCCTGCCTCAAAAAAACCAGGACTGGGAGTTTGGCTCAGTGGCTTAAGTGCCTGTCTGACAGGAGTGAGGCTGTGAGTTCAATCTCCAGTGCCACAAAAAAAAAAAAAAGAAAAAGAAAAAAAAAAGATATCATTGTATTAATAAAGCATTCATACTAATGACACACATTATCTAAACTACTTTCCCTAAGTGCTTGGAGGGGATAGAAATTTTGTTCCCTTTCTTGGCCAAAGAAATGAAAGAAAAGAAAGAAGTTGTTCAAGGTCCCCTTGCTTGTTTACTGTACTCAAGGTTTGCAGCCAACCAGCACAAGCCAAGACCTAAGCTCTTAAATAACTGCTATGCAGCCGTCTTCTACATATGGATTTTCATAAATAACCTAGTGGAATCTAATTATAGATATGACATGGTGAGATGCCGAGAGGATGACATTTTGTAGGCATGGTTTAACTAAAGCAGTGTCTGTGTCTGGGCAGAAGCATCACCTTTTTAGCTTTGCATCTTCTCCTCCTAACTGCCCTGTCTGCTCTTCCTTACTCTGTAGAACACCATTGAACAACTCTCCTTGAATACAGAGCAGTTACTTCCACCTTAGCTAAACCTGGCCCTGTCTCCATGTACTGATATGTACAGAGCTGACTAAGCCATTTCCTTTTCCCTTCAACTGGCTCTAAGCAATATAAACAGGGCTAGCTGAGGTGTTGATTGTAACCTTTGAGGTCAAGTGGCAGCCCTGCTTCCTCACCTGTGTCTCCCTTTAAATGGTAGAGCCCAGTGGGATGGCAGAGCCAACATTCCAGGAATGTCCACTGGGTTTGGGCTTCAAGATAAGAGCCTATGACTTCCAAGGGCAGAAAAGTTTTGCATATCAAAACTGAAGCAACAGCCTCCTAAACATTAAATACAGATTGCTCTTTCTTCATATTTTTCTCTCTGCACATTGCAGCAGTGCTTTCTGGCCTCCTAGCTAGCCCAGCTCACAGTACTCATGTAATTCCCACCATTCTCACTGTCACATCCTTGAGCCGCTTCCTTCTTCATGAATCAATAAATTCTAGGTTAGGCCCTGAGTTGATGCCTTTTGTTCCATGAACCCTCATCTGGATTGGACTCGGGACACTTTGGCTGCCCATAATTGTGAATATGTCTTAGTGTCTTTATCCTCACTGTGGGTGGCACTGGAGGTGGTAGATTAGAATTAACTTGTCAAAATTCCAATCACATTTCTATGAGATTGTAAATATAAACTTTCTGGGTCACAAGGAGGATGAGAAAGGGCTTCAGTAACACCCCACTTTCTTTCTTGCTAAATGTCAGCTCCCCTGTGACTCACATCTCTGTCTCAGGTTCTACCTTAATACAAGGTCTGGCTTGGCTTTGCTCCTCTGTCTTGCTCTGTGTGGTTCCTTCTCAGTTTCACTGTCTCCATGTTTGTTTAATTCTTGCACACAGGCATTCGCATGCGTACACACTCACATACACAGATGCGCTTGCGCACACAGGCACATATGTCCCCGCCACTCCATTTCTCTCTTCAAGGCTTGGGCACAGGCTCATCGGAAACTTTATTACCCAGGAAACGTTTCCTAACCCCAGCCATCTCATGAGATCATCATTTTTTTTCTACTGTACTCACCGATTATCTGGAAGTAAATCTCTCTGGTAATCCCCACAGTCTTGTGAATTATTGGATCATGATTTTCTGAATTATTTACATACAAGTAAGTTGAACTTTCACTTTACATGTGGATATCCCTAATGTTCTAGGTAGCCCATAAAGTAGCAGGACATAATTTTCATTGACCACTCTTTCTCCAAATCCCTACTATAATTGCATGTAAGTTACCTACATTTTGCTGCTTAAGCAGTCTCATTTGTGCACCTCCATGATTTTCCTAGAAAATGAACCTCATTCTTTCATGGAACACAACAGATGCTGGTGTGGCTCAGCTTTTGTCAAATTAGGGGTAGTGTGGCAGTGGTCATGGGGGAAGATAGTTTCCCCATTGTATCACAGCAGTTAAAACATCCCTGGACTCGTGTCCCATCCCTCAGCCATCAATCTGTTTCCTGCCTCTCCCATTTTCTCATCTTCACTAACCCTTTTTCCTCTCCTCTTTCCTCTCTTCCCATGTTGATCTTTTTCCAGTGCTTCCTCACAGCAAAACCAAGAAGCATTATGAAAATTCCAATGACTGTGCTCGACTCAAGCAATAAAATCAGAAGTTCTGGGGTAAGATTGTGTGTGTGTGTGTGTGTATGTGTATTTAAGGTTTACCTAAGTTATTCTACTATACAGCCGGTCTCAGGAGCAATTTAATAATCGCATACTCTGAAGATAGATGTACCTTATCGAAACAAGAAAAGTCACCAAGGTATTTCTCTCTACTAGAAAAAAACACTCGTTTCCCCCGACTTCCCCTGACTTTAATAAAAAACAATCCTTCCTCTTCTATATTGGGTTGATTTATTGTTTAGTTTCTATTTTCTTTACTAGATTTTAATCTTTCAGAGAGTAAGATTAGGGAAGCTGTCTATTCATTATTGTATCTCAGTCAGCAATAACAGCAACATAGAACCTGAGGCATATTAGTCACCCAATGAATTTTTGAACTCAATTTTTGCAATGAATTCATGAACTCAGAGTGTCAGAGAATTTGTGACAGAGAATACTGTATTTATTTAAAAATTATATGTAAAGAATAAAGAAAATAAATACACTTTTATAATAGTGCCTGACATTTTTATTACCTAAAACATTCCCATACTTACTCATGAATATAAATTTACATTATGAGTTACTTTGATTTTTCTGAGTATTATTATACTTGGTCATTAGATTTAATTGCAGGAAAAGAATCTTAGAGGAAATAAACTATTGTTAATCTTCAAGTCTTTAAAAACTGACTCAGAGTGGCTGGATTAAGACAAAGAATTTCAGACAGTGAGAGATATTATCAAATACATTTTCCCAGTAGGAAACAGGCAAATAGATGTGGGAATTTAACCAGGGAGACTCAAGCAAAGACTTGCTGTCATGTGAGAACTGGGAGAAAAGGACATGGGTAACGCTTATCTGATATTTATGGTGCTGTCCTGAAAAGGAAGAAAGGGAACGGGGCTTTTCCACAGCTGAGTTCCAGATGTATCCAGAGGAACACATTTCACTCTTACCAATGACTACCATTGCTGAGATCTTCACTCACTAACACAGAATAGGCATTGAAATTCATGACACTACAAGCAGCAACTCTCTTGGATCTTGGTCTATTGTGCCAGTCTGGTCTCTGCTTCTCGGTGTAAAATAAAACAATAATAACAGCTATGTGATGGGCACCTACTGCTTGGCATGTCTTCATCCATGTCACCTACCACAGTGTTCACAGCAAACCTAGAAATAGCCATTGCTATCTGCATTTTGCAGATGAGTAAACCAGACTGAGACCAGAAAACGCCCTCTAAAAACAACTTGGAGAATCAAACAAAGCATTTTCTGGCAGCAGTGTTTTCTACCAAGACTTGGAAGAAAACTTCAATGATGATAGTCAAGATTGAATGTGAGCATGCTAATATCAATACTTCTTAAATTCCTGGGCTTAAGATCTACATAATGTCCAGGAATCAGTGCCCTTTAGATCAGTCTTCGGGCAACTGGACTATTCAATTACTGACCAACCACGAGTTTGTACAAATAAATGAATTCTTAGTTTGATCTTTGCAAAGTCAAAGCATACAATTTAATAACATCTCCCTCGTCTCCTTAGTCTTCGTATTATATCTAAGAGAAGTAAATTAGAACAAAAATGTCTTTTTTGTTTTGTCTAATTTACTTGGTCTATTTCATGTTAATTTAGAGATTTAGTAGTTAAAAAATAATTAATCTTGTTCAGCCAGAAACATGTTTTCTAACCTACTATCCAAGACAGCTTCAGACATAAGAAGTAGGGAGATGGCCAATCAAACCTCCTTCCAGATGCTCGGGCTTTGAGAGCCAGTGCAGTCTGCCAGCTGGAATCAAGCTGGATTTCAGAAACATTAATTTCTCCCATGAAACTTGAATAAGTCATCACTATAGCCTTCAAGGCAAAATCTCTGATAGAAATCTAGTCCCAAAATGCTAGAGAAAATAATGCTACTCCTAAAAGTGGAATGGAGTACACTAAAGACCTGATTTCTCAAAGAAAGTGATTCCAAAGGGTGATCAGTGAGGTGTAGAAAATGCTTCATGTGATACGATGATTCTCTAACCATTACTGTACTACATAATCATTACATTGCTACTTTCATCCTGCAACATCCAAAATGGAACTCTCTGCTCTGCTGCCCATATACCTCTGCTTTCCCAGAAGATTTTTGCTTATTACCTGCTTGACTAGGGCTCTGTCCTTAGAGCTTTTTTCTAGGTCAAAGTAGCAGTGGCAATACCAATACCCTGAGCTCAGTCTCAAGCTTCTGCATCAGTTCTGCTCCTTCTCTGAGATGCAGTACCCATTTGGACTTCGCACTTGGCAGTCAGACCTTTGTTTTTCCTGTGTATTTGAATTTTTATTTGGGGAATTTCTTAAGGGTACCATATCTCTAAAATTCACATTTAGTTTTGTTATTTTCAAGCCTGTTTTGAGAAACTCAGCCTAACGCCTGAGGTAGATTTACTCAGTTGCCATCTCGCCATAGTACCTACTGGCTGCTCACGTTCAGGACATGCAGTTGCTCTGGCTGCCCACCTCCTTAGTAAGTCTTTCTGCACACCTCCCCCACCTCCACCTCACAAGAAGCACTTCATGAGCACTGTTCTGTCACTAGCCCTTTGCCTTAGGGTTAAACTGAGTGGACTGGATTCCTCCTAAAATATGTGGCTGCTTGCTCCTCTATAGCATCTCTCCCAGAAGCTTGCTATTTGCCCCATACTATTGCATCACTAAACTGGAGCAGACAAATGACACGCAAGACCCCATGCGGCCTACTGCTCATTACGCAGGCCAATATTCCACTGGTGTGTGAAGTTGCATAATCCCATGGGCTGGCACGTTCTCTTTCAGGAACAATTCTTTTTCCTGGAAATAATCACAACCAGAAGCATTAAATTTTGCAACACCCTGGGAAATCACTTGAATTATTCCATGAGTGAGGAGAATATCAAGTATCAGTCCTGGAGTCAGCTTCCCTTAGAACAAAAAAATGTCTCTATTCGTGTCATCTTTACCACAGCAATTACTCCCTCAACATTTGAAAAAACAATACTTTTATATCACTTCATACACTTAAATACTTAGTGCCTAAATTTCTTCAAATCAAGAAGACATCTGAGCAATCAAAATGCTTACCTCTTTTGCAGTGGTCTTTAAAATTAGGGCAGGTTTTTAACTGAGAATTTTAGCACAAAGGAAGAATTCTACTCCCCAACCTTTTCCTTGGTGGTACTTGGGATTGAAATTAGGGCTTTGTGCTTGCTAGGCAAACACTCACCACTGCGTCACGTCCCCAGCCCATCAGCCCCGGTTCTTGACTACACACCAAGCCCTGTGTATCTGGGTTACATTTGCAGATTTTCATCTTAGCTCATGAAAGCCTATAATACAATTATAAATAAATATATATCTATATTACATGTGTGTACATGTATTTGTGCAATCACATGACTCTTTCAGAGTGCATATTCATAATAAATTTCACAGACAGACTCAAAACATACCTTCAAATTGAATACTATCTTCATTCGTATGGATACAAAAGCAAGAATGTCTAGTGACTTGACTGATTTCCAGAACACAGAGAACTGAATGTGTTCTAAGGTTCCAAATCTTCCTGCTGTGTCCCGATATTATTTACCAAACTGTGTGTCACAGCTCTCACTCCCTCTATGCTGTCAGAATGTAATAGTCATGTTTGAAGTGTATGCTACGGAAGAGTACTGCACCAAAGTTCCAACAAGTATCCTGTCTGGCAAGGTGTAATGTTTTATCTTTCACTTGTCATTGAGAAAAAGCACCACCTTCTAGAACATGGCAAGAGGTTTCTCTTACTTTCCTTTAGCTGGATCAGGAGAGGAAATAGCAGACTCATCAACTATCTGCCCTTGACAATACATCACAGATATATGATTCCTTGTATATTTGTGTATTTAGCCATGTAAGCAAAGCAGTAGTGACCCAGCTTACGTGTCAAACAGTGGGACAGAGTTGAGAGCACAAAGGTAAGAGACAGAAGTTCTTTCTCCGAAGTTGCTCAGTTTAGTGGTGAAAGCTGGATATTTTGGAAGGTTATTAGCAAACATTTGTGTAACATTAGAAATGTGCTCATTGTGGGTAGTTGGTGCATGTACATGCCACAGCTTTTCTTCATTAGTACCTGCCTGCTGAACACAGCTTCTGTGCCCTGTGTGGGGTTGGTGCATGGATACAACAGTCTTATTTTCCCTTTCCACCCCCTTTGGCTCCTCACCCTTCCCCTAGCCTCTCTCTGCATCTCTGCATTCCCTCTCCATTTGTGAAAGATTTATCTCCCTACTTCCAATTATCTGTTTATGTCTGTTTATTTATAATTTGGATTTCTCATATAAGACAAATAATGAGATAGTAAGATAGCGTGTCTGATTTTTTTGCTTAATATTATGGTCTCAAGGTGCATCTATTTTCCTACAAATGACTCAAATTGATCATTATTTATGGCAGAGTAGTTCTCCATTTTGTATAATCTCATGTTCTCTTTATTCTTTCATGTGTTTATGGACACATAGGCCACTTCCAAAATTTAACTCTTATGAATTGTGTTGTTATAAACATGAGTATGCATGTATCACTGTAATATGATGTCTTTAACTCTTCATTTATTTATTTATTTTGGTACCAGGAATCAAACTCAGTACCTTGAGCCTGTCAGGCAGGTGCTGATGTCTTTAACTCTTTCAGATGACGCCTTGAGGGGGAATAACTGGGTCAAATGGAATCTCTATTTTTAGTTTTTCGAGAAATCTCCACAGTGATTGTACTAGTTTAGATTTCCACAAACAATATAGAAGTTCCTTTTTCCAAGCAGTCTTACCAATGTTTTCCTATTATTTTACTTCTTGGTGATATCCGTTCTTTCTGCAGAACATGGCCTCTCAGTATTGTGTTAATAATTGTCGTCTCTCTAAGTGACCAGAGATGCTGAAAACCTTTTCATGCATTTGCTGGCTATTTGTACTCTTTTTTCTGAAAAGTCTATTCAATTCAGTTGCCCATTTTTTTTGTTTGGCTGTTCTATCTTTTTGATTTTAGATTTTTTAAATATATTCTATATATTAATCCACTACTGGAGGTGTAGCTAGCAACACTTTTTTCCCATTCTGTAGGTTTTCTCTTCACTCTGTTGGTTGTTTCCTTTGTTGTGCAAAAGTTTTTAAATTGAATATAATCCCTTTCATTGATTTTTAATGTTATTTCTTGTGCAATTGGTATTCTGTTCAGACAGTCCTTGTCTGTGAATAAATCTTCAAGAGTTTTACCTACTTTACCCTGCAGGAGGGTGTTTCC
>RJWM01011109.1:31214-61068 GCA_004363535.1 Dasyprocta punctata | reverse complement strand
CTGTCAAAAAATTAAAATAAATAATCATTGTCTTTAAAGAAGAAACCTTACACCTGATAACTGATGAGAAAAAAAACAAGCTGGGTGTGGTGACCCATATCTGTGATCCCAGCACTCTAAGAGGATGAGGCAGATCAGCATGAGTTCAAGACCAGCCTGAACTACATAGCAAGACTCTGTCAAACAAAAAACAAAACAAAACTTTCTCATGTAAATTCTAGACACAGTTTACCTTTGACTAAGGTTTAATAAAGCCTTCCACCAAAAACCCTATACAAAATCAGAGATTAGCCTGTGTGGTTATATAATTGCATAAAATACCAATTAAAGAATGTAAGTTATTTAAATGTACACTGAAACTATCTGCCATCATACATAATCTGGCACTCAAAAATATTAAAATATCCCTAAAACTGACACATCAGCTATCATTCCTATTTCTAGCTTACGTATCTTGGAAGTGGGGGAGGGGATTAGTCCTAGGAACTGGACCCAGGGCTAACTAGACTTCACACTGAGCTACAGCCAAGCCCTCTTTACTGTAAAATTTTGCTAAATTAACCAGGCTGGACTCAAACTTGTGATCCTCCTTCCTCAGATTCCCAGAGTGCTGGGATTACAGGTGTGCACTACTATACCCAGCTGTGCAAAATCTTTCCAGGAGAGGAAAAGGGAAAAAAAGACACACCGAATTCTTGTCAAAATGTTATTTTTATTGTTTGAGTGCAGCTGTAAAGTAACAGTACAAAGAATTGGGGAAAGTTACTGTAAACATGGCAAAACCATCTCTTTGGGCAAAAATATAATCTTTTGTTTTAGTTACTTGCTTACTATTCTGAAACAGAAATCCCCTGCCACTTACCCTGCTAAATGCTGTAAAACAGAAATAAAATATATAATTTGTTTAAACTTATTTGTCTCTTGGCACACCAGTCATTCAAGTTTTTCTATCTCCAAGTAATCTTCACAAGGTGACTCAATAGCTAATAAAGACAGAGTCAGGACTTGAACATGGGTAGTCTTGGAGAATGCATGCTCTTAGCCACTATACTACTATTGCCTCTGAGCGGAAACTTTAAATAAAACAGCCAATTACACTATATAGGAATTTTTATTTTTATTTTTATTTTTTGGCACCAGGGATCAAACTTGCAACCTTGCACCTGTCAAGCAGCTGCTTAAGCCACTGAGCCAAACTCCCAGCCCTAGCTTTTTGAGACAGGGTCGCACTACGTAGCTCAGGCCGGCCTTGAGCTCGAGTTGTAGCCCAAGTTGGCCTCAAACTCACAACGCTCCTCCTACCTCAGCCTCCTGAGTGCTGGGATTAAAGGCATGCACCAGTACACGCGGCTATATAGGAATATTTTAAATTTCTCCAAGCCAAATGGCCTCTGGTCTCAGCTCTGTCTATAGCTGATCTAGAAAAGAAGAATGCATACGAAAAAATAGCCAAAGATAAGAACTAGGGTTCCCAGGGCAGAAGTCAATTCAGATCCACAATAATTTCTATTCTAGGGCAAAGGTACAAATAAATTTCATTTGAAGAAAATAATATTCACGTAACTCATGTAATACAATGTACCCTGTATCACAAAGTACTCATCCTACTCTAATATTACTTTGCCTGCAAACTCAATGGCAGTGACCTTGTCTATGATTTACTGCTCTCTAGTGAGTGACAAGAACATAGGAGACTCACAGTAAAATTTGTTGAATGAAACAATGAATACGTGCTGGTCACGTTTCTCAAACTTTAATATGCAATGCATCACCTAGGTCCTGGGTTGAATACCCAACATAAAAAAGAATAAAACTGCCAGGCACAGCACCACACACATGTGATCCCAGCTACTTGGGAGGCTGAGCAGGTTATCCCATATTTGAAGTCAGGATGGGCAACTAAGTGAGACACTGTTTCAAAAATAAAAAACAAAGGCCAGGCATGGTGGCACATGCCTGTAATTCCAACACTAAGGAGACTTCAAGCAGGGGGACTGTGGTGAGTTTGAACCCAGTCAGAAATAAGTGAGACCCTGCCTCAGAAAACCAACCAACTAACCAAGTAAATAAATACAGCTGAGGGTACAGCTCAGTGACAGAGTATAGTATACTCCAACAAAGTTGTGGTTCAGAGTTCAAGGCCTAAGTGATTCATGGATTTTTCCTTAGAACCCATCTAATAATTGTTTACAGAAATTTCTGGAAAGGGTAAACAGCCTCCACAATTGTTCCTTTGGTGGGACGTTTCCAAGTAGCCAATCTGAGAGTGTTACTCAGTTCTTGCTGCTGACTAGCTGCTGCTGTGTAACCATCTCTGGCAGATGCAACAGCATTCTCCAATATTAACAGGTTGCTGTATCAGGTGTAGCTGAGTGTTCTTTGTTTGTTCTTAAAGCCCTAAGATCCCTAAGATGCCACCTTGAACACCCTGAATCATCTAAGGCTTTATTAGTACAGTATTTAATTAAGTTGAATTACATAATTACAGGAGACACAGTTTGTTTAGGGTTTAAACTTTAAAGATAGGCATTTTTCTACCATACCTGAAATTTGCAGTTTTTCACAATTCGCAGATGCTCCAAGGATATATCCCTTGCAAATTTCAGGAGTCCACTGTACCCCCAGTTTTGATTCTCAGTACAAAAAAAAAAAAATTAAACTGGGCACATCTGTAATCCCAGTACTTAGAAGGGCTGAGTCAGAAATATCACAAGTTCCAAGCCAGCCTTAAGTACACAGTGAGTTCAAGCCCCGCCTCAACTACATAGTGAGACCCTATCTCAAAAAACAGAACAAAGTATCAGATACCTATCTGCTTTTATGATTTGCATTGCTTTATATCTATTTTAACACTGCAATCATCTTCATTCTTAAGTCTTATTTGTGCAACCAAAGTACAGACTTCGACTATAAATAATTTTAAGTAAGATAATTAACTTGTGCGACTTGCCCAAAGTCAGAGCAAACCAGCAAAAAGGCCTAGATTAGAACTCAATAGAACTTAAAAAAACAAAACAAAACAAAACAAAACCCTTAATCAGTGATATCTCACAGTAGTTTTTGCAATTATTGGTGTCACCATCACAGAATTCATAAACCTAGAAGAACTACACACACTTATTTCAGTGATTTTTGAAGGCACCTACTAAGTATCAATTTACATTCAATACAGTTGAGAATTAAATGATACATTATTTTAAGCTCACCCAGACTGTATTCCAAATTTAATGCATAAACACTACAAACACAACCTGTCTGAAGACAGACAGGAACAAATTATAAATAGGATCAAAAGCTCAAGACCAAGCCGGCGTGGTGGCGCACGCCTTTAATCCCAGCACTCGGGAGGCTGAGGTAGGTGGAGCGTTGTGAGTTCGAGGCCAGCCTGGGCTACAACACAAGCGCAAGGCCGGCCTGAGCTGCACAGAGCGACCCTGCTTCAAAAAACCAGGGCCAGGAGTTTGGCTCAGCAGCTTAAGCGCCTGTCTGGCAGGCGCGAGGCTGTGAGTTCAATCCCCGGTGCCGCAAAAAAAAAAAAAAAAAGCTCAAGACTAGCCTATGTTGCATAGTGAGATCCACTCTCCAGAAAAAGACTAATAGCTGGATGTAGTGGCACATTACTGTAACCCCAGCCAATGGAAGCTGAGGCAGGAGGAATGCTGCAAGTTTGAGGCCAGCCTGGGCTACAAAATGAGTTCAAGGCCAGCCTGGACTACACAGTGAAACCCTGCCTAAACAAAACAAAACAAAACAAAAACCCAAAATAAATAAAAATACATAAATAAGTCAATCTAGTTCCACAACAGAAAACCAAAATTATAGATTTGAAACATTCATAGTATCAAATGTTACTTCCATTAGCTGGGAAAAAACATGGAGTCAGCTGGCACCTCAAACAAATCTAAATTAACCAAAACACAAAACAGATGAATATTAATGTTTCTAGTTATTAGTTTTGTTACGTACTATAATCTGAAGCACCATGGACATACTTTCGCATCTTTATATTCATTTCTTTTTTTTTCGAGGCAGGCTCTCACTATGTAGCATGGGCTGGCCTGGAACTCAGAGATCCACCTCAGCCTCTCGAGTTGCTGGGATTACAGTCATGCCTCACCACACCCAGTTTTATGCCCATTTCTGAGAACTTATTCCAATTTCCACACTTTTTGTATACATTTTCAATGTATTACATGCAACGCTTTTATTCGTTTTTAAATCTTGCATCCAGCTCCAATACACACTCCAGAATCAAACTGCTACAAAACCACTCATTCGCTTACAACACTTCACAATCTGCTGGGGTTTTTTTTGTTTTTGTTTTTGTTTTTTTTGCAGCACTGGGGATTGAACTCACAATCTCGCACCTGTCAGACAGGCACTTAAGTCACTGAGTCAAACTCCCGGCCCCTAACATTTCACAATCTGCTCATATACTTTCTCCAAATCGTCTTTTTTAAAAAACCTAATTTTCAGTCAGTGATATCTAGTAACACTACAAATCAAGAAGCTAGTGAGAAAAAAAAACTGATTATGGTACTTGGGACAAAAGTACCTGTCTCTAAATAAGATAAAATTAATAAAAACTGTCTCTGATTAAGATAAAACTAATAAAAATTGTCAGGCATGGTGGCACACACCTATAACCCTAGCACACAGGAGTCTGAGGCAGGAGGATCAAGAATTGTAGGCCAGCTTGGGCTACCGAGTGAGTTCAAGGCTAGCCTGAACTACATAGTGAGATACTGTCTCAAAATAAAAAATCATGCCCACTTAAAATTAGTAAGAATTATTCCAGCCACATCGTAGTGAACTGTACTATTAAAAGTTTTAAGATGAGCGGGTATGGTAGCGCACACCTTTAATCCCAGCGCTTGGAAGGCTGAGGTAGGTGGAGCATTATGAGTTCGAGGCCGGCTTGGGCTACAACGTGAGCAAGGCCTGAACTACATAGTACGACCCTGTCTCAAAAAAAATAGGGCTGGAAGTTTGGCTCAGTGGCTTAAGCACCTGCCTGGTGGGCGCAAGGCTGTGAGTTTGAGCCCTGGTACCCCCCGCACAAAAAGTTTTAAGATGGTAAATTTTATGCGTATCTTCAAAATCATGTAAGAGCAATATTAAAGCAACGTAGGGTGTACAAGTCGCTATCAAAAAAGTATTCACTTTCAAGGAATAACTCAAAACAGAAATCCAGTTTTAACAGTCATTAAAAATCAACAACTGAAACAAACATAAATAACAAAATACTAGAAGGTGAATATGGACAGAAAAATTAGTAAAAATGTTAACCAAAAAAAAAAGAAAAAAAGAAAAAAAAAAGCAACCTGTCTCTCTGATGCTCAGAAGTTTACATTTCTCAATAGCAATCATTCGAAGGGCACATATTGCTGTTTCAAACTTACAGAAATTGTTGTCAAAGAATTTAAACCAGTTCAGTTTTGTTTTGCTTTTCATACTGAAGACTGAACCCAGGGAATTTGAAACAGGCTATATCCCCAGTCCTCTGCTTATTTGTTTTTTTTAAATTTTGAGACTGGGACTCTTGGTAATTAGTCCAGAGTGATCCTCCTTTGCCTCAGCCTCTTTCTCAGAGTGCTGGAACTACAGACAGGCACCACCACTCCCAGAAAGTTAGGTCATCATTTCTGACAACTTCGTGATTTGCCCAGACTTAACCTCTTCACTGAAGGTGACACTGTCTCCTTCAGAACAGGGCGACAAAAACTAAACAAAAAACAAAATACACACACACAGCCACAATTAACTACTGAAATCAACACAGACTGTTGCATGAATGATAAGGCTAAAAAGAGTTACGTCAAGTTGAGTGCAATGGCATGTGCTAGTAATTCCAGCTGCTTGGGAGGATGAGGTAGGACAGCAAATTTGAGGCTGGCTGAGGCAAATTAATGAGACCCTGCCTCAAAATTAGAGGGACAGGATGTAGTTTAGTGGTACAGTGCTTGCAATACTGGTGAAGCCTTGGATTCAATCCTCAGTACAAAAAAGAAATCCATTAACTAAAAAATCTTGGACAAGTTTAAATTCCCTGTGTCGTCAGGCAAGGTGGCCCACAGCTGTAATCCTAGCACTCAGGAGGCTGAGGCAGGAGGATCACCATGAGTTCGAGCCCAGCCTAGGCCACATAGTTCAAGGCCAGCCTGAACTACATAGTGAGACCGTCTCAAAAAATCAAAAACAAAAACAATCCCAAGCCTTAGTTTCCTTACATCTAAAATGAATACAAATATTTCAAAGAGATATTCTGAAGATATACTTGTACGAATACATGCAAAAACACCTAACGTGTCTGACACAGTAAACATCATACATGTATATATATCCTTATGTTAATAATAGTTATCATTACTACTATGTAGCTCACTGATGGCAGTTACAAACTAATTTAACTGGGGTTTCTCCAGAAAAATGTACATGAGTGAGCATTTTTAGTTTATTCTTTTGGTTTTTTTTTTTTTTTTTTTTGAGACAGGGTCTGACCTTGAAATCACTTATGTAGCCCAGGCTGGCCTCGAACTCACAGCAATCTGCCTGCCTCAGCATCCCATGGGCTGGGATTGCAGGCGTGTGCCACTATGCATGCCCTGCTTGTTTTCTTTGAGACACAGTCTGGCTATGTAGTTTAGGCTGGCCTTGAACTCACTATGAATCCCAGGCTGGCCTTAAACAAGCAGTTGATCTTCCTGCCTCAGCCTCCCAAGTGCTGGGATTAGAGGCATGTGCCACCACATTCAGCAGAGCTAGTGATTATGTCAACTACGGAGGAGTCACAGATCCTAGATAAATCTTACCAAAGGTGATGCATGAGCAACTTGGTTTAGTAAAGTGTTGTTTCTTTGTCTTTTTAGTCTTTTTGAGACAGGGTCTTGCTCTGCAGTCCAGGCTGGCCTTTAACTCACTTTGTAGCCAGCCTCGAATTCACAGCAATTCTCCTGCCTCAGCCTCCTGTGTGCTGGGATTAAGGTGTGTACCACCATGCCTGGCAGTAAAGTGGTTCTCAACCTCTTTTGTGCCACAGATCTCTTTAGTCCAATTAATCTTTTTTTTTTTTTTTTTTTTTTTTTTTTGCGGCACCGGGGATTGAACTCACAGCCTTGCGCCTGCCAGGGCAGGCGCTTAAGCCACAGAGCCAAACTCCCGGCCCTGGTTTTTTGAGGCAGGGTCGCACTATGTAGCTCAGGTCGGCCTTGCGCGCGTTGTAGCTCAAGCCGGTCTCGAACTCACAACGCTCCGCCTACCTCAGCCTCCCGAGTGCTGGGATTAAAGGCGTGCGCCACCACGCCCGGCTTAGTCCAATTAATCTATGGATAATACTCTCAAAAAATTTAAAAATACTACATGTAATCTATAGAACTACAATCACATAAAAACACAGATATCAAATATTTAAAAATTTCCAGTATGTTGTTAAATGTGCTTTATAATGCATTTCACATTTTTAAGCATGTAACAGTACTCGTTAATGGTATTTCAAAGTATCTGCAAAATCTGAAATATAGTATTAAAATAAATGATTTCTCTTGGTGACAGAGTCACAAACCTGTTGCCTCCACTGAAATTTAAAGAATTTTCAAATCTTTTCTATCTAGATTCCAGTTAGAAGCTAGGGAAAATAAGCTGGCAAATTTCTATCCTTAACCAAAAGAAAGTAGTTCTTCAATTCTACCAAGAACATTGATGAAGAATCTGTGCCTCAGGGGACAGTGGGAAAAAAAATAGGTTTTGGAGCCATAGACTTCGGTACTAAAAGCCAGACTTCAGACTTTAGTCTCCATGTTATTTACACTTCAATGACTTTAAACATCTGAGATTTGCTTCCCTCATTTAGAATAATGCTTTTATCATGAAGTCAAAGAATTAAATATTACTTAACAAAATGCCAAATGACCAATATGTTGTTCCCGAGTGATTTTAATACTAAATATTCAGTCCCCAACATTAAATAACATTGTTTATTTTTAATAAAACTCACAAGAAAAAGAAAGACATGCTGATTCACAAAGAAATGATTACTGGGAATACTAATTTTACACAGAACTTTAGTGAAATGCAGTAGTTTGTTCCAACTGGGGAACAAACACTCATTTGACATCAGAATGATCTCATCTAAGTCCCTGTCCTACTGACTTATATTATGTTACTTTTAACCTTCTGATGTCCCCATCTTTCCTCATCTGTAAAACAATGTTGATTTGGGTACACAAACCGGCTTAAACACTCAATAAATGCACCTATTACTAAAATTCTAATATTAATAAAACCCAAGAAATCAATTTGAAACTCAAAATTTATTTTGGAATTTACATCGACATAATTGAAACTTCAGGTTTGTTTTGCCTTGCAAAACACAACTACACTTAAAACCTGTAGCGTTTGCACGACATAACATTCCTAACACAAAGCAACCTTGCTCAAAAATCCAATCTGATTTCTTAATTCTGCCAAAGGAAAACAACAATGTGGGTTTAAAAAACGAAGAACAGAGCCGGGCGTGGTGGCGCACGCCTTTAATCCCAGCACTCGGGAGGCTGAGGTAGGAGGAGCGTTGTGAGTTCGAGGCCGGCTTAGGCTATAACGGGAGCACAGGGCCGGCCTGAGCTACACAGTGCGACCCTGCCTCAAACACTGGGGCTGGGAGTTTGGCTCCAACAGCTTAAGCACCTGCCTGGCAGGGGCGACGCTGTGAGTTCAATCCCCGGTGCCGCAAAAAAACAAAAAACAAAAAACAAAACAAAAAAAAAAAAAAAAAAAAAAAAAAAAAAAAAAAAACAAAAAAAAACAAAAAAAACGAAGAACAGAAAGAATGAGTTAGGTAAATTTTGGAGCTTTTTTTAAAGATAGGGTCTCACTATGTAGCCCAGGTTGGCCTCAAACTCAGAGGTCCTCCTGCCTCAGCCTCCTTCCAAGTGCTGAGATTACAGGTATGTGCTGCGACCAAGCCCTGAGTTACATAATTTAAAACCTTTTAATGATTTGCTTGTAATGTTCCTATGAATATTTATTATTAATGCTGAATATACTATAAGGTAACAACGTCTTTTTAAAGCCTAACTTAAAGATCTCAAATTTATAAATCACAGGATACCAGATTAAGGTCAACAAAGATAAATTTTGGTGCCTGTAATCCCAGCATTTGGAGGCTGAGGCAGGATTGCAAGTGAGTCTGAGGCCAGCCTGGGCTACATAGTGTGTTCATGAAGCCGGAGGTTTAGCTCAGCGGCACAAGCACCTAGCTGGCAAGCGCAAGGTCATGAGTTTGATCCCCGGTACCCTCCCTCCCCTCCAAAAACAGAAGAAATGAAAAAAAAAAAAATCCTGCATAGTGAGTTTAAGGTCAGCCTGAACTACATAGTGAGGCCCTGTCTCAAACTCTTCCACCCAAAATATAAAATAAAATTAAAAATTAAGTCATGTATTTACTTTATGCGCATGTCCCATCGCCCCTGACAGGCTGGCCCCAATGCCCAGGTCCACTATATAACCTGCGAAATCCCTCCCTCATTGAAAACATATCTTTTTATGCACAGTTTAACAAACGTCAAGTTGCAAAGTTGCAGCTTCGCTGGTTTCATGGTTTCACAATGTAGGAATAATATGATCTGGAATCTACTCAATGTGTTAGCCAGGCAGTCAGCTGATGCTCAATAGACACAACAGATGGACGGAAATAAGAGAAATAAGGTTGGTATTTGTGTAAGTCAGGTATCATTACCTTGAAATGTAAAATAGGCCAAAGGCAGACGTCGCAGTTAAAAGTATTGAAAGTATTTCTATTGTTCAAATAACAATACAAAAAAAAAAAAAAAAAAAAAAAAAAAAAAAAAAAAAAAAAAAAAAAAAGAAAGAAAGAAAAAAAAGAAAAAGAAAACGGCTTTCCCCGGACTACGTTTCTCTCATTCCTGGAATTTTCCTTCTAAAGAGCCTTTTAATCGGTTCGCAGAACCAACACGCAGCCGCTGCCCGAGTAACTTTTACAAAAGGTCAAAGCGGTGCCTTTCAAGGCTCCAACCCCTATTGGCTTCTCCTGTGCTCACATTAACTTGCTCTCACCCACAGAACGTTCCAGAGATCCACCGACAAGGACCGAACAAAATCTGGTGGAGGTTGCAAAAGAAGATTTCCACTTTCTTTACAAAAACACTTAAAACAAACAAAAAGGGCACGTAAGCCGCATTTCACCTACTCCCTCCGCGGTCCCACATGTTGCTCCTCTCACCCACAGCACCCCCCACCCCGCCTGCCGTCGCCCCAGCACGCGCCCACCTGATTCCCCTTTTCTCCGCAGACTCCGCCCCGTACCCCGCCAGGAGGTCCATATGGGACACTTTCCCCCTTCTCGGATCCTCACGCCGCAACAGTGGATCCCTCGATACTCCACCTTCCAGGCTCCTTCGCCTTGGGCTTCACCCCGACAGGTTCCTAAAGTGTTGGGAAAGCGTAGAGTGTTGCTGCAGGCCTGCATGGCCCAGGTGCTGTGTCAGCCTATCTGCCGGTTCCGCGGCGTGTACGGCCTGGAAAGTCACATGGCGGTGGGACCGGCCGGCGCCTCCACACCCCATCTCTCTCAAAGAGCAGCACCAGATTACCAAACCCACTTACCTCCACGAAGAGCAACATGTTTTCCTCCGCTCGACCCAATCGTTCCCGCCGCCGCGACTCCAACTGGTTCACAGGCCCGAGCCCCAATCGCTAGGATAAGGACACTCGCCTTGCCCCTCCACCCGGCAGTGGATGCGGCTCCTCCCCTGCCGTCAGCCGCTGCGGCCTGACCCGCCCAGTCCCGCCTCCCTTGAAACAGCAACTGCTTCCGGGTCTAGAAGAATTGCTTCCGGGAGGAGAGACAGTCCCCGGCGCGCTCAATTTTTGCACCATCTTTTCCAGGGGCAGCATGGAGTGAACCATCGTGTACCAGAAGTGGGAGGAGACGCTCAGAAGGAGATACCATTCTGAACCACAGGGTGCGTAAAAAATCTTACTGACGCATTTTATCATTTGCCAAACAGGTGGCCACCACGGCCCTATTGATTCTGTGGTTTTA
The DNA here is from genome assembly GCA_004363535.1 of Dasyprocta punctata. Lineage (NCBI taxonomy): Eukaryota > Metazoa > Chordata > Mammalia > Rodentia > Dasyproctidae > Dasyprocta > Dasyprocta punctata. Next base: position 50,009 of record RJWM01011109.1, on the reverse strand, counting down.
ATAGTTCCAAATGTAGATCTGAATAGGAGCCTAGCTGTGCACAGTATACTGAAGCGTTTGCCCAACCCTGCTGAAAACGTGGTGGAGCGTGGAAAAATATAGAAGAGGCGAAAACAAAAACAAAACAAAGCAACAACAACAACAACAAAAACTGTTAAAACTGTTAGTACCGCTAATGTGTTTGGCACTATACTAAGCATTTTGCGTGAATTAATCTTCAAACACCTCTGTACAAAAATCCTATTATCTCCGTTTTACAGGTGAGGGAGCCCTATAGGTGGACGGATTGTGTTTTTTCTGTTCATTCATTCTTTCGTTCTTTTTTTTTTTTTTTTTTTTTTTTTTTTTTTTTTTTTTTTTTTTTTTTTTTTTTTTTTTTTTTTTTTTTTTTTTTTTTTTTTTTTTTTTTGTCTTTTTGAGACTGAGTTTCACTATGCAGTTCAATCTGGCCTTGAACTCACTTTATAACCCTGGCTGGCCTCCAACTGGGTGATCCTCCTGCCTCAGCCTCCTGAGTGCTGGAATTACAGGCGTGTGTTACCACACCCAGCGCTAGGTTTTAGACCTTTAAAGAACTTTGCCCCAAGCTTGCTCGAAACAAGTCTCCTGATTAATGTAAAGCTACTCTACATCTCCATTTAATATGTTAATATTAGTCTAAATATTGCTTCATTCATGTTCTCTTATTCAAATAAGATATGAAAAATTACTCTAGTTCACATAATCATCTTTTGAAATAACATGTTAAATGTTTTCCAACGAGTATTTTTCCATTCATTTTTGTCACCTTCCTAAAATGAAACTTTGGTTTACACCAAACGGCTGGTGTTTTCAAGACCTTCCCATTCTGACCCCATGTAGTGTTCCTTACTTTACGTCAGAGAGAAAACTCCTCACTTTCTCACTTGGATACCAAATTCATCCCACCATCAAATTGCTCCTGTGGGCATCCCAGACCCTCCCTCATCTGATCCCCAATAAACTCTCATTACTTTGTCTCAGTGATTAAACCAATCTCATTCCCTAAAATACAAATTCCTAAGTACTCACCTCCAAAGCCATGGCTTCAAGGTATCTTTCCTATCTGGAGTGCCTTCATGTGTTAATCAACCATCTCTCTCCATAAGGATTTCCCAACAAAGATTTTGTCCCACAGATCTCTTCATGTCCCTCGTTAGCACTTACTATATTTTAATTTGTTTTCTGTTTCTTTGCAGGAACCTATTAGATAGTCTTCTTGGTTTAGGATAGTAGTGTCGAAATGAATGCTGGTCGAATTTAGTAGTTAGCAGGATTTTAAAATTTGCTTTCAAATTTTCCCGTTGCTGATGAATTCCATGCTGCATGACAAATACAAGCAAAAAATTTAAAAGTTAAATAAAAACAAAAAAATTAAAAATACAGTGAAAGAGCAATAGTGCTAAAATAGTCAATAAGCATTTAGGCTGCTTTGCCAATTCCGAAACAATAAAAGAAATAAAAAGTACAGTATGTAAGACCCTCATTATTTTTGGGGGGGCTGGTACAGAACTTGAACTCAGCACCTCACACTTGCCAGGCAGGTGCTGTACCACTGAGGTAAAACCCCGGACCTAGGTGTCATAATTTAATGGTATCAACAAAGTACTTAAGTGAATTGATAATATTGAGAAGCATCATATAATGGATATTTTAATCAGACTTTACATTTATAAAAATAAATAATTTTCCTTAATTGTGCAGTCCTTTCTTTCATTTATGAGATTGGGTCTCGCTGTGTAGTTCAGGCTGGTCTTAAACTCATTATGTAGCCCAGGCTGGCCTCTTAACTCACTGCGATCTTCCTGCTTCATCCTCTGGAGTGTGGAATTACAGGTATTTATCACCATGCTGGGGATGTGCAATCCTTTCAAGAAAACATGAATTTCACACGCCTGTGAGTTCTCAGGGATAGCCAGAACTAGATAGCAAGTGTGTCTCAAAAGAAAAAAAAAAAAAGAAAAGAAGAGAAAAGAAAAGATGAACTTCGTACAATAAATAGACTTGTGATTTATAGGAAAGTGAAGATTTATGACTGCAGGGGTTGGGAGTGGGATTGGTTTAACAATCAAAACAAAGCATCTGGGACTTAGAAAAATTTCCTGGAGGACAGAGAGCTTATAAAACTCATAATTGATCTCCACATTATAGTCAGTTTCTCTGAAAGCACTGATGAAGAATAAGCTAATGTGTGAAAAACAAAAATGCAGTATAACATCTGGTCTTGAGAAATTCACCAGCTAGTGGACCGAGATAAATGATTGTTACACTTCAATGAGAAAAGTACTGAATAGAAGGTTTACAAAGTGACTTGGAAACATAAAGGGAATTAGACAATGACATTTTAAAAGGGAAAATATTTAATTGGCTACTATCTTTAAGAGACAACAGAACAGTTATATTGTTTTTACAATTTTTGAGTCATAAATTTAAGTTTGCAAGGGCTCGTTATAGAACTAATATTGCAATCAGTTTACAAATACTCAAACTGGGCATGGTGGTGCAACCTGTAATCCCAGCTCTCGAGAGACTGAAGCACAAGGCTCCTTTTGAGTTCAAGGCTCCCCTACACTACAAAATGAGATCCTGTCTCAAAAAACAAAACAAAACAAAACAATCCTAAGACTTGACATAAAAAGTTTCTGTAAAAAAAAAACTGTTACACATTTACAATTTGTATGATATTTGAAAGTGATATCATCGGGGCTGGGAATATAGCTCAGAAGCACAGTGCCTGCCTGGCAAGCTTGAGGTCCTGAGTTCGGTTCCCAACACCAAAAAAAATGATACCATATAATACAATATGTCACTTATGAATACGTGTAAGCACAATATTTAATTTATTAATATATATAATCTCATTAAAACTATGAAAATAGACTAGGCACATACAGTTCAAATTCATGATTGTCATTGTGGAATGAAATAGAGCAAAGGAAGGAATCTGGGGAGGATAACAAAGGGGATGTCAACTTTATCTCTAATGTTTCTTTTATGAAGCAAAATTTAAAGAAAACAAATGAAAGAAAAAACTAACAAATTATCTGAAGCAAATGTGACAAATGTTAATATCTGCTAATTCTGGATGAGTACATAGCTGTTATACATGTTACTTTCTGTACATTTTGTTTTGTTTTGCTTTGTTTCTTGAGACTGGGTCTTCTTACGTTGTACAAGCTGACCTTGAACTCGTGGAAATCCTCCTGCCTCAGCCTCCCAAGTGCTGGAATTCTAGGCATATGCCCCCACACCTGGCTTTTTCATATTTTTTAATTAAAAAATAAAGCTGCACAGCCAACAAAACCATACTGTCCTTTAATTGCTCCTTCTCCTAAATCCTTTCATCATCTCTGCAATGAGCCCAGCACACTCCTCAAGTAGAAAGAGACTTCTGGCATTTCTTTAAATTTTTTTGAGCCACATATCAAATTTTAAAGCCTTCTTCCATCAGATTCCTTTAAAAAAAAATGGGTAAACAGGTAGTATGAAGAGCATTATTTATCTAAATACCTTCCAAATTACTCCATATGTAGAAAAAGTTCAGGGACAACTTAATGTTCTAACATTACAAGTTTTAAAATATTTAATGAAACCCTGTAAAGCACTGGGCATATAGCTCAGCAGCACAGTGCCTGCCTGGCAAGCGTGAGGTCCTGAGTGCGACTCCTGGTACCAAAAAAGAAAAAAAGAAAACCCTATAAAGAGGAGTCAAGAGTTACATTTGATGCAACAGACCTTGAACTCTACACCTGTATTTTAAATTCACATAAGCAAGGTTATGTCTTCTATTTCTTTTAACATTCCTGTTGTCTATTGTTCCCTACCCCCCCATCCCCTTCACCCTTCTACCATCACAGCACATATTATGCCTCATTCTCTGCATATAGTAAGTAAGCACTCTTGAGATGTTCAAGTCAATGAAAATGTCACAACGGTTCTGTTATGACATCAGCAGGACTAGAACACCATGGCTAGCAAGCACTTGGTAGCAGGCTAAGATACAACGTCTGGAAGCAGTCTTCTAGCTTCTTAGTAGACACTTCTATTAGTATTCGCCTATGTTCTGTGAAAAAGAAGTAAAAGAAAATCACTCAAAATGTTTGCCCAAAAGCAAAGTGAGATGGACAGTGACTCTGAATTTGAAAAAGAAGTTGAGAATTCCAGCATCACAAGAAGATGGTCTAGAGCTGCGCTTGATCTTCCAGTGGTCTCTACACTTGAAATCCCATTCTCTGTTCAGGCAGTCATCTCTCGGATTGAGCAAGCACAACTGCTTCGAGCCAGAGAGGTAGGTCATGAATCAGCAAGGTTTTGTTTTGTTCTATTTTGCTTGTTTTTGAGACTGGGTCTCCTTATGAATTCAGGGTGGCCTTGAACTCAGTGTAGCCCAGGTTGGTCTTGACTGAACTCGCTGCGATCCTCTTGGGTGTTTGCCACCACGCCTGGCACAAGTTTCTTTTTTTTTTTTTTAACATTTTCTTTTAGAATTCATGTTATGTTCATGTTATTTAACTGTATTTGAAATAATTACAACTTCAAATGACAATTTCACCTCACTTGATACTAATCTTTTCATATTGGAATTAATCAAACCATTTAAGATGTAAATAAACTAGGTATGGTGGTTTATGCCTGTAATCCCACACTTGGCAAGCTGAGGCAGGAGGATTTTAAATTCAAGGCCCGTCGAGCTGCACAGGGAGTTCAAGAGTGGCTTAAACTACATAATGAAACCTTGACTCAAAAAACAAAAAACAAAAAAAGAAAGAAAGATAAAGAAAAGAAATATTGGTACAGTTTTGGTATTACTCCAGCAACAATAATCATGTTTGCTTTTAATAGCTTTATTGAGACACCTGACATGGAGTAAATACATTTTAAGTGAATATACAAGTTTTTTTTAATGCACAAACATCTATGAATCCTTCACTACAATCAAGATCATGAATTTACCCATCATCCCCCCAAATTTCTTCTTGCCTGTTTATAATCTTCCTATGGGCCCTTCCCTGCTACCTATCCTAATCCCCAGGGAACCACTGATCTGTTTTGTGTCTCTATAGATTAGTTTACATTTTTAGCAATTTTATATACCTGAGACCAGATGTAATGGCACATGCCTCTAATCTTAGCACTCTGGGAGGCTAAGGCAGGAAGGAGACAAATTTAAATCCAGTCTAGGCCACTTAGTGACTTAGTGAGACTGTCTCAAAAAATAAAGGATATGGAGATATATCTCGGTACAAAGGCCTTAGGTTCAATCCCCAGCACTAACAAAAAAATACAAACAAACAAACAAAAAAAAAGAATTTTATATAAGTGGAGGCATGTGACTTCCTTCTGTGTTTTTTTTTTTTTTTTTTTTTTTTGAGACAGAATCTCATTGTAGAGTTCAGACTGGCCTTAAATTTACTATGTAGCCCAGGCTGGCCTCTAACTCATGGCAATCCTCCTGCCTCAGTCTTCCAAATGCTGGGATTACAGGCATGCACCACCATGCCTGACTATTTCTGACTTCTTTCACTTTGCATTATTTTGAAATTTACCCACATTCTTGAATGTATGAATAATTAACTTCTTTTTATTGTGCATTTTTCCATGGCATGGCTTTTGTTAAAAAAATTTTATTTATTTATTTATTTTTTGGAGACAGGGTTTCATTATGTACTTCAGGCTGGCCTTGAACTCACTTTGTAGCCCAGGTTGGGCCTTGAACTCATGGCCATTCTCCTGCTTCAGCCTCCCAAGTGCTGGGGTTATAGGCATGCGCCACCACACCTAGCTTGGCATGGATTTTGAGCTATTTCTAGTTTGGGGTTATTATAAATAAAGCTGCTCCAGACATTGTGTACAAGTCACTACCTGGTTATATGTTTTCATTTCTCTTGCATAAATACCTCGGTTTGGGCTACGTTATATAGCAAGTAAATATTCAGTTTTTTGGTGGTACTGAGGATTGAACCCAGGATCCTGCACATTGCACTCTATCACTGAATTACATTCCCAGCATTTTTTTTTCCCCCTTTGAGGTCCTGACGATTGAACCCAGGGCTTTCACAATGAGCTATATGCCCAGCCTTTTTTTAGTTTTTATTTTGAGACAGGATTTTGCTACATTCCTAAATTGCCAAAAGTGGGCTCGAACTTGTAACCTTCCTGCTCTAGACTCCCGGAGTGCTGGGATTGCAAGTGTGTCACTGTACCTAGCTCTGTTTTACTTTTGAAACAGGGTCTTACTATGTAGCTCAGGTTGGTCTCAAACTTTCAATTTTCCTCTCTCAGCCTGAATTACAGGTATGTGCCACCAGGCCTGGCTACTGTTTTACGGGTGTTTGTTGTTTTTATGGAAATGAGGATCAAAATAAGTGTGCTCTACCACTGAGCTATATCAAACTTCAAAACTTCTTTCCTGCCACCTCACACCTCTTTTTTTTTTTTTTTCCCCTGAGATATGGTCTCACAATATAGTTCAGGCTGTTCTTGAACTCAGTATGTAACCCAGCCTGGCCTTTCCTGCCTCAGTCTCCCAAACACAGGGATTACAGACCTATGCCACCATAACCAGCCAGGATTCCTTTTTATTTTGCAACAGGATCTTGCTAAATTGCCCAGGCAAGACTTAAACTTGCAATCATCCTTTTTCAGCATCTAGTGTAGTTGAAATTACAGGCATGTGCCACTGAGCCTAGCTTGTTTCAGGGTTTGTTTTGTTTTATTTTATTTTATTTTATTTTATTTTATTTTATTTTATTTTATTTTGAGACAGGGTTTCACTATGCAGTTCAGGCTGGCCTCAAACTTGCAGCAATCCTCCTACCTCAGCCGCTGAGATTACAGGTGTGTGCTACCACACCTGGTTTAGGGTTTAGTTTTTTAATATATATAATGTATATTATATATATGTTCACCTCCAAGTAGTATTATATCGGTTCATGTACAGTATATGAATCTTATAGCAATTTTCTACCTTTTTTTCTCTTCCTTTGTGGTCTTTGCATACTTCTTCATGTTGCAAACCCAATATTTATTACTTTCCAGTTGTTTTTACTTTCAATTGGCAATGATTGAGTTTTAAATTTGTTATTGTCATACAATGTATATCATAAAATTGATCATTTTAACCATTTTTAATCATACAGTTCAGTGGTATTAAGTCCATTTACAATGGTTGCATATTTATCACCACTGTAGCATGTTTCTCTATTTATTTAGGGCTACTTTCAGAACTTTTTCATCATCCCAAATGTTGTATTTATTAAACAATGATCCTCCCCGCTATCTCTATGAATTTGACTATTCCAGGTACCTCATATAAATGGAATCACATAATATTTGGTTTTTGAGCTGAGGCTGTAGCTCAGTGGTACAGCACTTGCTTGGCACATCTGAGTCCCTGGATTCAATTCCCAGCAAAACATTTTTAAAAAGCGTTTTTTTTTTTTTTCACATGTGTAAACATCGTATTGTCTCACTAGTATGAGCAACTGAAAGAAACAACATATCTATATGTTTATGTATATGTGTATTAAAATAGTTAAGATAATTATAAAAAATAAAATAAAACAGTGGTTTTTTTGTGCCTAGATTATTTTATTTAGAACAACCTCATGAAGGTTCATCTAGATTGTAGCACTACCAGAATTTCATTCTTTTGTAGTTATCTTGACTTTGTAATGTTTTAAATTAATTACAGTAAGTCTATGACTTATAAGTGTGTTCTATTCTGGAAGAATGTTCCTGAGTTGGATTTATTGCTAAGTCCAACAAAATGAGTCTTCTACAAGTAAGCCTTGACACAAGCAGACAATGTACATTGCGTTTCACTTCCTAGCAATCCCCTCCATGTCACCACTGCTCTTCCTCTCACTTCTGGACATCCTGGGCTCAGAGTGAGATCCACACTATTATATACTATCACACTGCATGCAAGCACACAGCAGCACAACTGTGACAACATCTGGTAGACTCATGAGCTATTCCCAAGATGTGTTTGCATCTATAAATGTCCGTAATACAAGTTCACAACTCAAATGTTTGTAAACTGAGTACTTACTATAATTAATTAATTAATTAATTTTGAGATGGGGTCTGTATGCTGTCCAGGCTGTTCTTCCTTGACCTTCTGAGCTCAAGTCATCCTCTCACCTCAGCCACCCAAATAAAAGCTCTGGTGCTCTTTAAATTTAAAAAAAAAAAAAAAAATATGGTAAAACATATGTAACATAAAATTAATCAATTTAACCATTTAAAAATGTACAATTCACTGGTATTAAGTGGTATAATTATTACCATTATCCATCTCTAGAATTTTTTTTTTAATGAAAATTTGCACCCATTAAACAGTAACATCCAGCCAGGTGTGGTGGTGCACATCTGTAATCCCAGCACTTGGGAGGCTGAGGCAGGAGGATCACAAGTTTGAGTCCAATCTGGGCTACATAAGGAGACCTTGTCTCAAATAAACCAAAGCAAAACAAAACAAAAAACAGTAACTCCCCATTTACTCCTTCTTGTCACACTTGACAATTAGGATTTACTTTCTATCTCCAAAAATTGTCATACTCTTGGTACTTCATACAAGCAGAATGATAAAGTTGTCCTTTAGTGACTACTTTATGTTACTTAGAATGCTTTCAAGGTTCATCTGAGTTACAGAATGTCAGAATGTCTGCTCTTTCAGGACATATGACTGGTTTCAGTGGGCCCATCCCTTACTTTTCTGTTGTAAATTTTTATTCCAATGTAGTAGTAGCTGGCTGTGCAACTCAGTACCCTTCCCTGAAGGATACAGGAAGCAATCTATGTATTTACTCACTTGGTATGACTAACACCAAGGAGTATGAACATGTACAAAAGTGTCACACCTTTAGGCTCCATCTAACGGATTTTGCATATATTTACCCAAGCATCACAGAAGGTCTAATAGACCCACAACACTTCAGGGTTTGTTAAAAATGAAAACATTTTCTTTAGATTTTTCTGGAACAAGTAGCCCAATTTAGTACAATGGCACATGAAAAACCAGATTTTGGGCTGGGAGTTTAGCTCAGTGGCACAAGTACCTGCCTGGCAAGTGCGAGATTGTGAGTTCAATTCCTGGCACAAAAACCCCCCAAAAACAAAAACCAGGATGGCGGAGTAGTAGGAGGCAGGGAAAACAGCCTCTCTGAGAGACACCATCTAGATGTGGGAACACACCATCTTGAGGAAGGCAAAAAGGAGGGAGATGGGTTCCTTGGACCCAGGAAGAGAAAAGAAAAAATTCAATTAAGAAGAAGGTGGTAGCTGGTGGAGCCTTTGCCCGGAGCCAGACTCACTGCCCGAGGGGAGCTGTTGGAGCCCGGTGGTGCACAGTCGCGGTGTTGGTGGTGGCTGGCAACCCCAGGGCCTCTGCGGAACCATTCCTTGGTGGAGGAGAGTGGCGGGCACGGAGGACTGTGCTGGATGGCGGTGAGTGTGGAGGGCTTGGTCCTCCCGCGGGAGAGAGCGATTTGCTGGAAGCCATTCCTGAGTCGGGCTAGATATGCCTGGGGCTAAAACTGTTGCTGGCTTCCCCCAGCGGTTCCTAGCTGGGCACAGACCAGTGGAGACTGCTTGGATGGCTGCGAGCCTGCGGAGGCTGTTCTCAGGGTAGGCCTGCTAAGGTTGTCTACTACTCTGTCCAGAAACAGTTGCTGGCTTGTGGAGATACAGTGCCACGATTTGGGTTGCTGTCTTCACAGGCTGTTTACCAGTGAATCCAGAGAGAACCCTGGAAGTGAACTCTGTGTGTGTGTGTGTGTGTGTGTGTGTATGAGTGAGTGTGGTTTCTGCCCTCCTTTTGGGTCTGGTCTTGTTCTGTTCCCTTTTCTGTCTCTTTTGAATTTCTTTTCCTTCAGTCTTCTTCAGTGGTTTCACTGAGTTGGTGGACCCATCTTTGTTCTCCAACCTACCTGCAGTCTCTTTTCCCTTTTCCCACTTTTCTGCTTTTTCTTAAATTCATTTTGGGTCCTCACCGTTGGGGACAGAATTGACATTTTGTGAACCTAAGTATTGTATATGATTGTTTTGCATCCTGTTGTATGGTTATAAATTGTTTATATGGTTGGGGGTTGTAAATCAGGGGTTGGATCCGTTTGCTGTTTTGTTGGCTGTGTTTGATGCTATGGGTGCCACTGCAGCCAGAACTGACTCGATTGAACTGGATAGCTGTTGGCCTTGCTGGTCCAGGACTGGGATTGACTTGGGGTCTCAGAGAGGGCTGGGGCGTGGTGCCAAGGAACTAGGGACAGGGCTAGGCAAGCAGTAGTTTCTCATCTCTGACAAACTGAGGAGGTGGGATTTTCCAATAGACTCGGAGCCCAGGAACCAGTTACACCTGGAAGATATCTCCAGGAAGTGCTCATTACTTGGAAGTCCTTAATATCACCATTAAAGTAACTCACTACAGACAACTAACAAGTATCACTTTAGGAACTAAACTAAAAAAAGAAATGAGAAGACACTTAAACAGGTCACAACCCCAGACACCCACTTCACCAAAAACAAACCCAGGGGGCAATGAGGCTGGAAAATCCGAAAGGGCCTTACAAGGTTTCTTAGAAGTGGTAACAAAGCAGTTGAATGAGGCTTTGGAAAAAATGAAATCAGAAATAATCTCTCAAATAACCACAGAGATTACCAAAATATACACTATGCTTAGTGATGTTAGGGCAGATACAGACAAAAAATAAACAAGCTTAAGCAAATTATGGAAGGACAACATAGGAAGCAAATGGATTCCATAAAGCAGATTCAAGTAGATATCCAGGAGAATAGAAACTCTATTGAAAGTATTCAAAGCAGATTAAGCCAATGTGAGGACAGGGTCTCAGATATTGAAGACAGGTTCGCAGTTAATGATCAGGAAAAGAAAGATTCTTCAGAACTAGCAAGGGATCATGAGATATTAATCCAGCAGTTGCTTGAGGAGACAAAGAAAAACAATTTAAGATTAACTGGAGTCTGTGAACAAGCAGGAGATACTACAAATGACATTAAAAACATCCTTACAGACATTGTTTCAGAAAATTTCCCTGGTAGAGAAAAAGAATTTGACACACAAATAAGTGAGGCATATAGAACTCCAATTAGCAATGATAAAAAGAACCTACTTCCAGGCATATCATAGTCAAGATTCAAGAAATTCAACACAAGAATAAAATTTTAAAAGCTGTTAGGGAAAAGAAACAAATCACCTATAAAGGAAAGCCCATCAGAATTACAGTGGACTTCTCAGCACAAACTCTCAAGTCAAGGAGAGCCTGGAATAAAGTACTGCAAGTTCTAAAAGAAAACAACTTTCAACCCAGATTGATGTATCCCACAAAACTATCTTTCAATATAGAGGGAGAAACAAAAGACTTCCATGATGAGGAACAATTGAGGAAATTCATGACTACTAAACCAGCACTCCAAAATATTTTGAAGGACATTTTATAAAGGGATGATAAATACTACAGCTCCACAAAACCCAATAGAAGGAATCCACCAGGAAAAAAGAAAACAACATGATTAAGATAAGTCAATACGTATCAGTTTTAACCATCAATGTTAATGTTCTTAATTCATTAGTTAAAAGACATAGACTGACAGAATGGACCAAGAAGCAAGATCTAACAATATGCTGTATACAAGAAACAAATTAATTCAAAAATATACTTATAGACTGAAAGTTAAAGGATGGAAAACAATACTCCATGCAACAGGAGTCCAGAAAAAAGCAGAGGTAGCTATTCTATTTGCAGATAAAGTTAATTTTAAGCCAAGACTGATTAAGAGAGACAAAGAAGGTCATTATATATTGGTAAGGGAACAATCTAAGAGAAAGAGATAATAATGCAACAAATACTAGCCCACCCAGTTATATAAAACAATTATTAATTGACATGAAAAATCAAGTAAGCCTTAATACAACTGTATTGGGAGACCTCAATACATTGCTGTCACAAAAAGATAGGTGTGGAGTTCTTGGGATCCTCTGGCTAGAGTATCATGTCATCTGAAACAAAATCCATGTATATAAAAATTAGTTGTGACAGAGAAAAAGAATTTTGAGTAAAATGTAATTTTTTAAGGGTCACCTTCAGATTTTATTTGTAATGTGAAATGTTCATTTGAAAACAATTGTGTTAACAATTAGTTAGATAATGTTTCATGTCTGTATTTTTGTCTTAAATAATTTTCAGGATTATCCAATATGCTGATGATTGTTGCTGTTTTGTTGGTTAGGGTGCAATTGTTATGTTTTGATTTCTTGTTTTCCTTTTATTTAAAAACAAAAACAAAAACCAAGAACAAAAAACCCAGATTTTGCAAGTTTTAGAGGAGATCAAAAGTGAATCATCAGATTACTCATGTGTGGATGATGAAGCTGACCCATTATGGTAAAATACATGTTTTCATAGCAGAAGAGTGGTGTGAGTGTATGATGATGATGATGATAATGACTTTGATGTTGACCATGTGAGCCAAAGTTCCCATGACAATGAAATGGAGCAAGAATTGACTGATGCAGGCACAGGGAATGCAGATCTGCTTGATTCAGATGACAAAGAAAACACAACATGAGTACATATTTGACTAGTCAAAATGTTGCAAAATGGCAACGCAACCAAATGGAAGAATTCAATGTTAGGACTAGGTGTGAAAATATAGTGACGGTCTTACAGGGATGAAACATGTAAGACAGAATACAGGCACTGCCATTCAGTGTTGGAATTTGTAACAGAGGAAATGCTACAAAATGCTGTGAAAAGACAGAGTCTGAAATGAAAGTAAAATGTTCTGTATGCACCAATAGCCATATTAAAATATGTATTTATTATGAGAACTCACTGGCTGAACTGAAAGCATTCATAGATCTGCTGTACTTAGCAGAGATTTCTCATGGCGATTACTGGAATGCAAAAGAATTATGGAAGAGCAGTGGATCAAAATATGCATCAAAATTTATGTCCTTGTAGATGTGAAGACTTATTATTACTTCTTTCAATTTAGGCATTTATCCTGGAACTCATCTATCAGGTTCTTATTCATATAGTAATAAACCAAATGATGTTGTGACCAGACTTGCTGTCATCATCCAAACTAATTGGAATTTGACATTGAACAGTTGTTGGTTTACCAGTTTTCCAGTTGATGTTACATTTGCTAACAGAACATAAGTTGACCAGTGTAGGAACTGTACACAGGAACAAAGCAGAAATTCCAAGTGAATGTTGCAATTTCGAAACAGAGTATAGTACAATCTTTGGATTTCAAAAAGGTGTAACATTGGCCTCATACGTGGCAAAGGAAAGCAAACTGGTACTGCTGATATCGACATTTCACCATGATAGAAATATTGATAGGGAAACTTTAAAACAATGGAAGCTTGAGATGGAAATTTTCAATAACAAAATCAAACATGGAGTCGATGTAGTGATGTGTTATGCAGCAACCATGATGTCACTTGAAGCACAAAGCATTGGCCAATGGTTGTGTTTGACTCCATCCTAAATATGTGTGTCATAAATAATTAGATAGTTTACAAAGAAAATAACAAGTGCAAGCTGGGCGTGGTGGCGCACGCCTTTAATCCCAGCACTCGGGAGGCTGAGGTAGGCGGAGCATTGTGAGTTCGAGGCCGGCTTGGGCTACAACGCGGCGCAAGGCCGACCTGAGCTACATAGTGCGACCCCGCCTCAAAAAACCAGGGCCGGGAGTTTGGCTCAGTGGCTTAAGCGCCTGCCCTGGCAGGCGCAAGGCTGTGAGTTCAATCCCCGGTGCCGCAAAAAAAAAAAAAAAAAAAGAAAAGAAAAGAAAATAACAAGTGCAAAACACCATGGAGAAATTTTCTTAGGGGATGGGGACTGGAGCTCTTAAGAGATCATTTATAGCAAAAGAAAAACAAAATGTTTCTGCCCAGGGAGCTACGTCAAAAAATTGTGGAGCACACTGGCAAGCTGACAGGTGAACAGGCAGGCACAGCATCCCAAACACTATGAGAACAGGAAAACAAGAAAGATGTCAACTGTGCCCCACAAAAAAGTATAGGAAAACGAAACATGTGTGCTATCAGTGTAAGTGATGTTTGTGTATGGAACATGCAGTTGTCATGTGTGAAGACTGCTTTGGATGTGGCAGTTGAAGCACAGTTTATTTTTGTGGTAGAGTTCTATTGGTATTTTCATTGTTCATATATGAATTTATTTCTGATGTTACCTTTTAAGTTTTGTAAGCAAGTACACAGCTTATATGAAAATGTTGACGTCTATTCTAAATGCATAATACATATTAAAAATATAGTAATTTAGGCCCCTAAACTCTACACACGCTCCCACAGCACCATGTACCGAACGCTCCGACTTCTCGCGCACTCGCGTCGCCTCCTGCAGGCTCCCGCCTCAGGATCAGCTCCAGACTTGCGTGGTGCCGCAGTCCTCCCACTCTGGTTGCAAAACGCTGCTCGAATGGCAAGCCAAAATTCCTTCCGTATAGAATATGATACCTTTGGTGAACTGAAGTCCCAAATGATAAGTATTATGGTGCCGAGACTGTGAGATCTACAATGAACTTTAAGATCGGAGGTGTGACGGAACGCATGCCAATCCCAGTTATTAAAGCTTTTGGCATCTTGAAGTGAGCAGCTGCTGAAGTTAACCAGGATTATGGTCTTCATCCAAAGATTGCTACCGCAATAATGAAGGCAGCAGATGAGGTGGCTGAAGGTAAATTGAATGATCATTTTCCTCTTGTGGTATGGCAGACTGGATCAGGAACGCAGACAAATCTGAATGTAAATGAAGTCATTAGTAACAGAGCAATTGAAATGTTAGGAGGTGAACTTGGCAGCAAGAAACCTGTTCATCCCAATGATCATGTTAATAATAAAAGCCAGAGCTCCAATGATACTTTTCCCACAGCAATACACATTGCTGCTGCTATAGAAGTTCATGAAGTACTGTTACCAGGACTGCAGAAGCTGCATGATGCTCTCAGTGCAAAATCCAAAGAGTTTACACAGATCATCAAAATTGGGCAAACTCATACTCAGGATGCTGTTCCGCTTACTCTTGGGCAGAATTTAGTGGTTATGTGCAGCAAGTGCAGTATGCAATGTTGAGAATAAAAGCTGCAATGCCAAGAATCTATGAACTTGCTGCCGGAGGTACTGCCATTGGCACTGGCTTAAATACCAGAATTGGCTTTGCAGAAAAGGTTGCTGCAAAAGTGGCTGCACTCACAGGCTTGCCTTTTGTCACTGCACCAAATAAATTTGAAGCTCTGGCTGCCCACGATGCTTTGGTTGAGCTCAGGGAAGCCATGAACACCACTGCTTGCAGTCTGATGAAGATAGCAAATGATATTCATTTTCTGGGTTCTGGTCCTCTGTCAGGTCTGGGAGAGCTGATCTTGCCTGAAAATGAACCAGGAAGCAGCATCATGCCAGGCAAGGTGAACCCTACCCAGTGTGACGTGATGACCATGTTTGCTGCTTAGGTTATGGGGAATCATGTTGCCGTCACCGTTGGAGGCAGCAATGGACATTTTGAGTTGAACGTTTTCAAACCAATGATGATTAAAAATGTATTACATTCAGCCAGGCTGCTGGGGGATGCTTCAGTTTCCTTCACAGAAAACTGTGGTGGGGATCCAAGCCAACACGGAAAGAATCAACAAGCTAATGAATGAGTCTCTGATGTTGGTCACAGCTCTTAATCCTCATATAGGGTATGACAAGGCAGCGAAAATTTCTAAAACGGCACACAAAAATGAATCAACCCTAAAGGAGACTGCTGTTGAACTTGGCTATCTCACAGCAGAGCAGTTTGATGAGTGGGTGAAACCAAAGGACATGCTGGGCCCAAAGTGACTGAAATAAGTTGATAATGAAAACAAACGTGTAAAATTTTAAAAAGGACTCTATATTTTTCTAAATAAAAATGGATACATTTGAAAGGAAACTATTAGACGTGAGAATCTCTAGCAGAGTAATTGGTCCGTGTACAAAAACCTCAGGATGTGATAGATCCAAAATGAATTAAGTAAGTAAAATAAAATACATTGCATCAACTAAAAAAAAAGTAGTAATTTATTTTATTGATGTTTTATGTTCCTGTTAACTACATACCATATAACATAATAAGAACATCCTAACACAGCAGCAAGATGTCAAGTATGTCCTACAAAAAGGCAAGGAAAGCAAAAGACATGTGCTGTCAGTGCAAGCATTGTTTGTGGGTAAAACATGCTGTTGTCATGTGTGCAGACTGCTGTAGGTGTGATAATTGAAGTAAAGATTATTTATTTTGGGCCAGTGCAAGCAGAGAGACCCCGCCAGATCCATCTCTGCTTGCCAGTCACTGCTATCAGAAGGCTTGCTTCCTGTGGGCAGCCAGCAGGAGCAGGGACATGCAGCCAGGTAAGCCCCATGCTCATGCAGGCCATCATTGGAGACCTTTGCTTCCTTTGGGCAGCCATCACCCACCAGGAGAATCAGATAAACACACCCCTGTGTGCCCGCCACCATTATGGAAGTCCCGGTGTAGACACACAGGCTGAGAGAAGCAGGCCCTCCACAATGTACCCCTGGCTATCGGGGAAGCCCCAGTATAGCTACATGGGTCTGGAGAAGCCTGCCCCATGCCCTGCTACCTCCCTGTAAACCTGGGGTCAGAGAATCCTAAGTGCTTGTCCCATTCCCCTACACTAGGAAGGGGCAGCCAACATGGGAAGTGCCTGGGACCCCACAACCAGCTTGTTGGGGAATATCAAGATGAAGGAGCAAAAGGCAAGCTCAGACCTCCAGCCCACACAGAACAAGTCTGGAAGATACAGTTATGGAAGAAAATGGAAGTCACACACCTGAAATCTCTGAGAGGATAGCAACTGAAGTAAAGAAACAACTTCGTGAGACTGTAAAAGTAATCAAATCAGAGATAATGTCTCAGGTAAAAGAAGAAATCACAACCACAATGAAAGAATTGCTCAGCATATCTAAAGAAGACATAGATAAAAAAAGAGGAGAATGGGAAAAATGATGGAAACCTTGAATAAACAATATAGAAAGGAATTACAATGCATGAAACAGATTCAAAGAGACATCCAGGAAATTAAAAAGTTGATTGAAAACTAGCAAAATCACTTGAAAGAGACTGAAGATAGACTTTCAGACTTTGAAGACAAGATCATAGCCAGCAATCATGAAAGGAAAGATCTCTTAAAAATAACAAGGAGGCCAGGCATGATGGCGCACGCCTTTAATCCCAGCACTCAGGAGGCTGAGGTAGGAGGAGTGTTGTGAGTTCCAGGCTGGCTTGGGCTACAATGCAGGTGCAAAAGCCAGCCTGAGCTACACAGTGTCACCCTGCCTTAAAAAAACCAGGGCCAGGAGTTTGGCTCAGTGACTTAAGCTCCTGACAGGCACAAGGTTGTGAGTTCAATCCCTGGTGCTGGAAAAAAACAAAAACAAAAACAAGAAACCAGGAAATAAAAATTCAACAACTGAAAGATGATGCACAGAAAAATAATTTAAGAGTGATAGGTATCAGTGAAGAAGCAGGGGTCAACACAAATGAAATAAAAAGGTTATTTGTGGAAGTAATAGCAGAAAATTTCCCAAACATGGGAAAAGGATCTGGCATACAGATAAATGAGGCATATAAAACTAGCCATAACCAAAGTAAATCTACACCCAGACATACAATAATCAAGATCCCAGAAATTCAGCACAAGAACAGAATATTAAAAGCTGTTAGAGAAAAGAAACAGATCACCTATTAAAAAAATCAATCAGAATCACAGCAGATTTGTCAACACAAACCATCAAGTCAAGAAGAGTTTGGAGTGAAGTGTTTCAAATCCTGAAATAAAACAACTTCCAGCCCAGCCTGATGTTCCTTGCAAAACTATGTTTCAAAATTGATGGAAAATAAGGTATTTCCATGATAAAGAACAACTGAAGGAATTCATGACCACCAAACCAACCCTATAGAAAGTGCTGAAGGATATGCTAGAGAGAGATAAAGATGATCATGATTCCAGGAACAGCAGCAGAGGAGGATCACCAAACAGGACAGGCAATTGAATGAAGGGGAAAAGTGGAGGGCCAACAGCAGAAGGACAGCATGGCAAAGACAAATCAATGTATGCTGGTTGTAACCATTAATGTAGATGGCCTCAGTTCAGCAATAAAAAGAAACACTGAGAGTGGATCAAGAAACAAGATCCATCAATATACTGTATACAAGAAACACATTTAACTCGAAAGGAAATTCATAGACTGATAATCGAAGGAGAGAAAACAATTGTTGCACACAACAGAAGACCAGGAAAAAGCAAGGGTAACTTGCCCATCAACTGCAGAATGGATAAGAAAGATACGGTATTTTCATGCAATGGAAAGCTACCCAGCTATAAAGTAGCATAATCTCAGGGATCTTGTAGGTAAATGGATGCAACTGGAGATCATGATCATGGGTGAAATGGTTTGAACTCATACAGGTGAACCTTAACATAAAAAACAGAAGGTGTTAGTGGGGTACAAAAAGCACATAGATAGTGTGAAAGTAATAGGGGAGGAAACACCTAGGAGGGTAAGGTGGTAACCAATGTTAATTTC
Organism: Dasyprocta punctata; assembly: GCA_004363535.1. Lineage (NCBI taxonomy): Eukaryota > Metazoa > Chordata > Mammalia > Rodentia > Dasyproctidae > Dasyprocta > Dasyprocta punctata. The sequence continues at coordinate 31,369 of RJWM01011109.1, read as the reverse complement.
TTAATGTTTTGTTTTGAACTCTTGTATTGTTTTTACAATTTTGTTAGGTTTGGTTTTGTTCTATCTTTTGTTAGATTTTACTGTGTCTGATGGTATGGGCAGCTATTTTGAAAATAAGAGGAGCTGGGCGTGGTGGCGCACGCCTTTAATCCCAG